>JASANA010008386.1:0-63525 GCA_030248095.1 Ptycholaimellus sp. GST1_10
TCAATGTGGTGGAGTACGGGAAGCTGCGGCGAGAGGCAGCCTCCTTCCTCTCCTACTGGGCCAAGCTCTCGCCTGCTCAACGTCCTGCATTCCTGGAGTGGATCGCCTCCATTGCCGGCACCCAGGACATCCAGGTCTCGCCTCCCTCAATGTGGTGGAGTACGGGAAGCTGCGGCGAGAGGCAGCCTCCTTCCTCTCCTACTGGGCCAAGCTCTCGCCTGCTCAACGTCCTGCATTCCTGGAGTGGATCGCCTCCATTGCCGGCACCCAGGACATCCAGGTCTCGCCTCCCTCAATGTGGTGGAGTACGGGAAGCTGCGGCGAGAGGCAGCCTCCTTCCTCTCCTACTGGGCCAAGCTCTCGCCTGCTCAACGTCCTGCATTCCTGGAGTGGATCGCCTCCATTGCCGGCACCCAGGACATCCAGGTCTCGCCTCCCTCAATGTGGTGGAGTACGGGAAGCTGCGGCGAGAGGCAGCCTCCTTCCTCTCCTACTGGGCCAAGCTCTCGCCTGCTCAACGTCCTGCATTCCTGGAGTGGATCGCCTCCATTGCCGGCACACCCCCCACCAGAGGCCGGGAGGCCCCCCTCCCGCCCCCGCCCCGCCAGGACATCCAGGTCTCGCCTCCCTCAATGTGGTGGAGTACGGGAAGCTGCGGCGAGAGGCAGCCTCCTTCCTCTCCTACTGGGCCAAGCACTCGCCCGCTCAACGCCCTGCATTCCTGCAGAGGAGCGCCTCCCAGGCCGCCACCCAGCACATCAAGGTCTCGCATCCCACACTGTGGTGGAGTTCTCGAAGCTGCGGCGAGAGGCAGCCTCCTTCCTCTCCTACTGGGCCAAGCTCTCGCCTGCTCAACGTCCTGCATTCCTGGAGTGGATCGCCTCCATTGCCGGCACCCAGGGGGACATCCAGGTATCGCCTCCCTCAATGTGGTGGAGTACGGGAAGCTGCAGCGAGAGGCAGCCTGCTTCCTCTCCTACTGGGCCAAGCTCTCGCCTGCTCAACGTCCTGCATTCCTGGAGTGGATCGCCTCCATTGCCGGCACCCAGGACATCCAGGTCTCAGCCTCCCTCAATGTGGTGGAGTACGGGAAGCTGCGGCGAGAGGCAGCCTCCTTCCTCTCCTACTGGGCCAAGTTCTCGCCTGCTCAACGTCCTGCATTCCTGGAGTGGATCGCCTCCATTGCCGGCACCCAGGACATCCAGGTCTCAGCCTCCCTCGATGTGGTGGAGTACGGGAAGCTGCGGCGAAACCCCTCCCTCCCACCGCCACCCCCACCCCCCCCCCCCCACACCAGAGGCAGCCTCCTTCCTCTCCTACTGGGCCAAGCTCTCGCCTGCTCAACGTCCTGCATTCCTGGAGTGGATCGCCTCCATTGCCGGCACACCAAAGCGGGGGCGGAGGCGCGCAGGCCCCCTCCCCCCCGCCCCCCCCCCAGGACATCCAGGTCTCGCCTCCCTCAATGTGGTGGAGTACGGGAAGCTGCGGCGAGAGGCAGCCTCCTTCCTCTCCTACTGGGCCAAGCTCTCGCCTGCTCAACGTCCTGCATTCCTGGAGTGGATCGCCTCCATTGCCGGCACCCAGGACATCCAGGTCTCGCCTCCCTCAATGTGGTGGAGTACGGGAAGCTGCGGCGAGAGGCAGCCTCCTTCCTCTCCCTACTGGGCCCCAGCTCTCGCCTGCTCAACGTCCAGCATTCCTGGAGTGGATCGCCTCCATTGCCGGCACCCAGGACATCCAGGTCTCGCCTCCCTCAATGTGGTGGAGTACGGGAAGCTGCGGCGAGAGGCAGCCTCCTTCCTCTCCTACTGGGCCAAGCTCTCGCCTGCTCAACGTCCTGCATTCCTGGAGTGGATCGCCTCCATTCCCGGCACCCAGGACATCCAGGTCTCGCCTCCCTCAATGTGGTGGAGTACGGGAAGCTGCGGCGAGAGGCAGTCTCCTTCCTCTCCTACTGGGCCAAGCTCTCGCCTGCTCAACGTCCTGCATTCTGGGGTGGATCGCCTCCATTGCCGGCACCCAGGACATCCAGGTCTCGCCTCCCTCAATGTGGTGGAGTACGGGAAGCTGCGGCGAGAGGCAGCCTCCTTCCTCTCCTACTGGGCCAAGCTCTCGCCTCCAAAACGTCATGCATTGCTGGAGTGTATCTCCTCCATATGCCCGGCACCCAGGACATCCAGGTCTCGCCTCCCTCAATGTGGTGGAGTACGGGAAGCTGCGGCGAGAGGCAGCCTCCTTCCTCTGCTTCTGGGCCTAGCTATCGCCTGCTCAACGTCCTGCATTCCTGGAGTGGATCGCCTCCATTGCCGGCACCCAGGACATCCAGGTCTCGCCTCCCTCAATGTGGTGGAGTACGGGAAGCTGCGGCGAGAGGCAGCCTCCTTCCTCTCCTAATTGGCCAAGCTCTCGCCTGCTCAACGTCCTGCATTCCTGGAGTGGATCGCCTCCATTGCCGGCACCCAGGACATCCAGGTCTCGCCTCCCTCAATGTGGTGGAGTACGGGAAGCTGCGGCGAGAGGCTGCCTCCGTCCTCACCTAATGGGCCAAGCTCTCGCAGCCGCATCCCTAGATCCCCTATGCACACCCAGACACACGCCCCCCGAACCCAGAAGGCGCAAGGCGCCCTCCCCCCCCTGCTCAACGTCCTGCATTCCTGGAGTGGATCGCCTCCATTGCCCGGCACCCAGGACATCCAGGTCTCGCCTCCCTGACAATGTGGTGGAGTACGGGACGCTGCGGCGAGAGGCAGCCTCCTTCCTCTCCTACTGGGCCAAGCTCTCGCCTGCTCAACGTCCTGCATTCCTGGAGTGGATCGCCTCCATTGCCGGCACCCAGGACATCCAGGTCTCGCCTCCCTCAATGTGGTGGAGTACGGGAAGCTGCGGCGAGAGGCAGCCTCCTTCCTCTCCTACTGGGCCAAGCTCTCGCCTGCTCAACGTCCTGCATTCCTGGAGTGGATCGCCTCCATTGCCGGCACCCAGGACATCCAGGTCTCGCCTCCCTCAATGTGGTGGAGTACGGGAAGCTGCGGCGAGAGGCAGCCTCCTTCCTCTCCTACTGGGCCAAGCTCTCGCCTGCTCAACGTCCTGCATTCCTGGAGTGGATCGCCTCCATTGCCGGCACCCAGGACATCCAGGTCTCGCCTCCCTCAATGTGGTGGAGTACGGGAAGCTGCGGCGAGAGGCAGCCTCCTTCCTCTCCTACTGGGCCAAGCTCTCGCCTGCTCAACGTCCTGCATTCCTGGAGTGGATCGCCTCCATTGCCGGCACTCAAGACATCCAGGTTCTCTGCTATTGCCTCGCAGGCCATGTAATGAGATGGCAAGTGATTGTGAGCTGGCAAAGTACGGGAAGTTCCTGCCGACCGAAGAGGAGGTGAAGCGGCCGTCCTGCGGGGAGCGCCAGCACTTCTTCCCCGACATCCTCGCCCACTCCCCCGAGGCTCGAGTCCAGCTCAACCTCTCCTTCCTTGCCCTCCCTCCACACCTCGTCCAAGGCACTCACGCCCATTCCATGCACCCATCAGCGCCCAACTCTCTACTGATGCAGGCAGCGGAGCCGATGCCTGGCCGGCAGTTCTCGGCGAGCTGTTGGGGAAGGAGAAAGGCGAGCGGGTGGAGAAAGAGCTGGAAAGGCGGAATGCAAGCGGCTGGACGCTGTTCCCAGTCCATCCGCTGAACGTGGACCAAATCAACTGGTTCTTCGCGGGCCTCAAGGCCAGCGGAGGCCTGCACTGGCTCTCCAGCGCCAACCTCAGCGTCACACCCACCATGTCCCTTCGCACAGTTCAGCCAGTCTCCCAGCATCCGTTTCAGCAACTCCTTCCTAAGCAGACTAAGACGAGAAAGGAAAATGGTGGCAGGCTGCCGAGTAGATTCAACCTGAAACTTCCGGTGCCCATCAGTTTGCTCAACTACGCCCGTTCAATAGCTCCGGAGGAGGTCAGAAGGTTCTCAGCTGATTCACATAGCATGAGCATGAGAATTTAGGTGGCGAAAGGAGCAGAGAGCTCGGAGTCTCTGCTGAGTTTGCTGAGGAAGGATGAGTATCTGGGAGGCCTGGTGGAGTTCAGCAGGGAGCTGCTGGGCCTGCACATTCGCTTTGATGCCAGCGATTGGCGTGAGTACGAGAATGCGTCCTTCTTCAATTTCATGGTTTCTCTTGATTCTGTGAAGATAATTGCTGCTCGGTGAAGTAGATTTGAGATTCGCGAAAATCCCTATTCACGCTACGCCAACGATGATTCTGTGATCCTGCTGCCTCTTGCAGCCCTCTTTGCTGAAAACCCGTGGACTGGAAAGCCTGTGGTTGCGCATGGCCCATTCAATCAAACTCCATTTCTTTCGCCTCATTTCGCGAGAACATTGGAGGTGCTGGAATTGCTGCACCGAGCTGGAGTCAAAGATGCGTCTACGGCCTTACAATACTTCAGGGCATACAGCCTTACTACTGCCAAATGCAAGCGCCCTTCTCATCTTACCGCACGGAAGGTTGTGGATGGTGAGCTGTTTGCCAGGCTTGGTGGGCATGGCTGCGATTTACGGAGTGGCACCAGAAGCTCACCAGCAGAATGCCATGCTCCTATTCAACCTCACTGACGCCACTCTCCTCAAAATGCTCATCAAGGTTCTCCTCCGTTTCTGCCTATCCTCATAGCATAACGGAGCACTTGATAGGAAGCAGTGGAGGGTCCAATTGTGCCTTATGAAGTCCACCAAGCCGGCAAACATTTCCACAACCCCGCTCAGCCTGAAACCTACGACTACTTAGCTCCTTTCAAAATGTTAGACAGGAGTAGTTCGGGCAAAGTGATGAGCTTTGAAAGAGTGCCAGGCATCCGTTGGTGAACGAGGATGGCCTGCTGAGCGAGCCTGAAGGCAGGAGCTCAGTGCTGCGACCTGTGGACCCTTTCAAACGATACATTGAAAAGATTGCCGCCGTCACTTACCAAATGGTTGCCAGAAACTGCTTTGCTGCAAAAATAACCGACAATAACGACTTTGCCAGGTGCTGATAGAAAATCTGCTGCCACTAGCCAAGGTGTTGGAGCTGGAGTTTGGAGTGCCATTGGGGGAGCTGAAAGCTGCCATGCGTCAGGCTGTTGCTTCCGTCATAGGCCATGCTCGTGGCTACATCTCCTTGTTTCTTTCGTTTTATTGGAATGACAAGCAATAATGGATTTCTCTTCCAGAGTGTCCTATCCTGAGTTATTGAAGCGGCATCTGGATGAGCTTGAGAGCCGACTGCTCAAGGATAAGGTCGTCAAAATTAAGGTATTACCAATTTACTGCTTTATTGAAGAGTGTAAAATTGATGAGCCAGTTTTAGGCCTATCTGCACAAGCAGCTGACAAAACGGTGTTTTGATAACGGAGGCCTAGACCCGTTGGTTTTGGGCTACAATCGTTTCTTAGTTTAGCATCAGCCTGCTACTTGGATACTTTTAAATATGGCTGTGATATTGGATTGTCCAAATCAAAATGTTGATGTTCGAGTGTTTTAGAACGTTGCCTTAGATTGAAAGCATTTTCGATTGTAAAAAACTGAAAACGTTTTAACAAAGTTGAAATGGAATGTAGCAAATGAAAGTGCACTTTCTCCAAAAGTATCACAAATGGCAAACTTGGGCCAGCTATCAAACGGGAGCAACAATCAACCGATGAGCAAATTTCCTGGAAAAAACTAGAACTTCCAAAAACCAGCCGAAAGCGGCTCTAGACAACGCCTAAATGAACAGATGCAAGGGGCGTTGGGCCCTCAAACTGCGGGGCTAGAAGGAGGAGCTAGAAAATCTCGTGATAGGGCACGAGCTTGGGCTTGATGTTGGCCTTGTTGAGCTTGGCGCACTCCGCGTCCACGCTACGCACCACCGAGCTCGGCCCACAGCTGAACACTCCCACCTTGCTCATCTCAAACCCCACCCTCCATCCTCCTTCCGAGCCCAGAAGGGAAGAGATATAGATGAAAAGACAGCAGCATGGCGGCGCTGGATGGCGCATAGGTAGGCGTGTAGGTCGATGCGTCCGAAGTGGGTGCGCCCGCGGATCCCGGTGAAGAGGGAGCGCCCGGAGAGGCGTTGGAACTGGTGCTCGCACATGTACTGCAGCAATGAGGTTGGGGAGGGGATGAGGGATGAGTGGAGGGGAGAGAACGAGCATCATGGTGCGAATGTCGTAGTCCTTGAGCAGCTGGGTGACGAAGATGTCAACGGTGACGCGGTGCTTGGTGTCCAGCTCCTCGATCTCTCGCAGCACCTCCAGCAGCCACTCGAACTGCTGCTGGCCGCGGGACAGCCACACGAAGTACACCTAACACTCTCCTTTCTCAATACTCCTATGCATACCATTGAGCCATTATGGGTCTGCTCTGCTTCATTTTTAAGATTATTACAATCACGAGGCAGCACAATAAACAATCGTCTAACATTCTGAGTGACGACTTCGGATTTCTGGCTGTAGACTTTGTGAACCTGACGGACGTTGCTTCCAATTTCGTCTGCATTAGAGCAGGAAAAGAAAATTACGAGGTCCTTGAGGACGGAGGCGTGTGGAGTGACGCCGATTCCCGCTCCCACCAACACCACTGCCTTGAACTTCAGCCTCAACGTTGCTCTAAGCTGAGTGAAAGCTGATGAATGAAAGGGGGCGGAGTGAACCAATCTTGGTGACTGGAGCCATAGGGGCCTTCCAGGATGATGCGAGGGGTGCGGGCAGGGTCGGCGAGTGTGAGTGGGTCGGAGAATAGGGCGTACATGCGCTTGGTCCAGGGCCCGGCGGAGCGAATGTAGACGTCCAGGGTGGACTCGTAGGGAGCGCTGGTGATGGTGAAGGGGTGGAACTCCTGGTCCGACAGGGCGTCGCAGGCGATCCGCACCCACTGCCCGCTCTGGTAGCTCAGCGAACGCGGACGCTTCAGGCTCAGGTGCAGGACGCCTGTGGGGAAGGAAAGAAGGCTGTGAAATGGGATAGGTGAAGAAGGAGGTGAACCAGAGGGCAGCGGCTCCGCATTGACAATCTTGAGGGTGAGAGCGCGCCGGCGCAGACGAATGATCCAGTCCAGGATGAACAGGCTCAGCGGCACTACTGCGAACACGTGAAACTGCGGCTGCTGCAAGCCATTAGGAGTCAGAGAGGGAAGGTAGAAGAGGTGAAGGAGGGGGGACCTGAAGGAGTGCCCAGGATCCATGAAGGAAGAGGAGGATGTAGACGAGGGGGAAGAGTCCATGAGTGGCCCAGAAGGCGGGGAAAAGTGTCCGACGCGCCACCGACGACGCAAACACGTACATCACCGACAACACCATCACCAGCAACACACCCGTCACACCTTATCTCATTCCCTTTCTCTTGGAAATGCTTGGAGGGAGAGAAGAGGAGGGGCACCAGGGACGGTCTGGAAAAGCCAGAAGTGGAACTTGAGGAGGTGATTGGGCGGGAGCCAGATGTCGGGGAAGAGACAGCCAAGTACGGCGGGTGGCTGCGTGGACACCTGGTAGAAGTTGATGCCGTGCCCCGCGATGTGAATCACTGAAACCAGAGAGGCCTCAAAGAGAGGAGCTGGGGGAGAAGAGGAGGACGAGAGAAGAAGGCGATGGAAGCAGCCAGCCATCGGTGTGCACTGATGGCGGAGTCCACGGGGAGGTAGTAGCCGAAGGAGCTGGACCGGACGTAGGCCAGCAGATTGCGACACACCGTCAGCAGCAGCAGGGAGAAAGAGAAGCTGATCACCTATCCATTTGCCTCCACGTAGCTGCCCAAGCCGTAAGTGAAACAGAGTATTGGGAAACGTGGGCAGCGCCGCGACTGAAGGATGCTCCGTAGCCGACGACCTGACGAAAGCCCTTGTGCTCGTTGTACAGCTGATACTCTGCAATACTCCTCCTAGGGCCAGCAAGGACTGGGCTTTAAGGGAACGAGTGAATTTGTAGGCAAAGAGGATGGCGGAGACAGCGACGTAGAAGAAGACGAGGATGATCTGATTCCAGTTGTTCTCCACATACTGTGCCAGGTTCTGTCCATAGCGGCGGAGCGAGAAGCAGAGTCCTTTCTCTTCATCTTCATCCTCCAGTGTCAGCTGAGGCGCGTCCCTGAATAAGCCAAGGCTGCAGGCATTATGGGAGCGAGAGGTGAGCAACATGCGTCCGTCAAAAGAGAGCTTGCGCTCTGTGTGAGTGACGCCGAAGACTTCAGCCGTGGCGGGGTTCCAGATGAGCTCCTGGTGAGTGGTGATGACACGGTAGAAGTCTGGAAGTAAGAGAAGATAAGAGTTGAAAAGAAATGAGGATGAGGAACCGTTGAAGGAAAGGTGAGCTTTGCCGTCCAGACCACAGGCTTCCAGCATCCCGGCCGTCATCTGCTCCACATCAGCGTCGCCCACCTGCGCTCAGCTCTCATCAGCTCGTCAGAAGTGACCAAGATCAGTGGCTAGCGAACCTTGGCACCAGCCCGTCCAGTAACGTCTAGAAGGGAGCGAATCATGATGGCAAACTCCTCCGAGTCCAAATCTCCACTCCCGTCCAGATCGTACATGTCGAAGAGCATGTGCATCTTGGACTCCAGGGATCCTCAATCGGGAAGCTACACCCAGATTGTACTAGAGAGGCGAAGAAGTGGAGGAACCTTTGGAGAAGAGGGCAAGGACGTCGATGAACTCGGGGTAGGAGATGGTCCCATTGCAGTCCTTGTCGGCAAGGCGGAACATCTGCTCCACGAATACGCTGTCCGGCTTCAGCTGCATGGCCTCCGCGAACTCCGTCTTGGACAGCTCGATCTGGATCAGCGCCCGCCGCAGCATTCGACGCGGCGACACCTCCTCCACACCCCTCTCCCGTCTCCTCAAAACCCCCCGCAATAGCTGAGGAGAAAGAAATGGAGAGGAGGAAGGTGAACGGATTGTGTCTGGGGGAGTAGTGGCGAGTGGCCCCGGTGAGGGCACTGAGGGTGGCAGCGATGCGGGACTGAGCTACTCGCACCCTGGACAGATCTGAGAAGACGAAAGGATGAAAAGGCTTCTTAGGAAAGGCAGCAGGGATAGGCGAGCCTTTGCGGGCAGGTGAGATGGAGAGGACGTTGCGGCCGCGCTTCTTCTCCTGGGCCCTGTGCACCTGGTGGAAGGCGGTGGAGAAGAAGTCGGAGAGGAGCTCTCGGCGGTAGGCGAGTGTGATGGCGCTGCGCATGATCTCCGCACGAGGCATGTAGCTGCAGCCCAGCCATATCACTGAGCAAGGTAAGAGGATAGGAAAAGGGGAAGAACACGACGCGCCAGGACTTGCCGCCAGCCAGCATCTCCGCCTCCATCAGGGCGCAGAAATCGTTGCGCATGGACGAGCTGTCAAAGAGGAGAATCTGTAGAAAGGCCTCCTCTGCTTACTCTCCACTGCCAGGGCAAGAAAGGCAGGCAGGAGGCAACCACATCGTAGGACATGGGCACAGCCAGCTGGAAGACGTAGTCATTGGCAGGCTCGTCTTCCGAGATCCGAGCATCCACTCTAAAACAGGGGGCCACAGAGTACTGACAGAGGATTCAGGCAAGGGATGGGCTAAGTGCCACCGTATCTGGAGTCCACTGAGGTCCACGATGCGTTTGGCGGTTTCGGAGCGGGAGATGGCCAGTACTGGGCCCGGCTTGACCTCCACGCGGACGCGAGCCTTCGACGGCGGCTCCCCGCGCCCATCCGTCCTTCCCTTGCTCGCCTCCCCGTTCCACTCCCAGGCTCCAGGCACAGGAGGGTGGATGAGAGCTGGGGGAGAATAGAAGAGATGGGAACCGGAGAATAGGTCGCTGGGGCGTCGCTCGGAGACGCTGGGTCGAAAGCGGGCGGTGATCTGGCGCCGAAGGCCGCCCTTGGCCGCAGGCTTGGCTGCCGGCTCCGAGGTGAAGCACCAGCCGAGTTTCGTCCGCAGATTGGCCAGACACACTGCCAGTAGGGCCACCACTAACAAACACTGAGGCTGGGAGGGGCGCTGAGGAGGAGGCTGTGGGAAGAAACGCAAGGGAAAGGCGCCGAGAGCGGCAAAGGAGGCTGCGAAGGTCCACTCGGAGCCGGTGAAGAAGTCGTAGTGGAGTGGGCCGGGGGGACAGCTTTCCATCGCCAGCTCGTCCAGGTGCATCTGGGCTGGCTGGGAACACTCTGCGGGGAGGAGATTCTGCCCATTGTTAGGCTGCCTGGAAGAGGGAAGGGGAGACTTCTGCTGGAGTCCGCCCTGAAGGCGTCCTTGCCGATGTCCTGGTCGCTGAGGTTGCTGACACTGGCCATGATTTTGGCCAGGCTCAGCCCACGGATGAACTCTACCTCTTCCTTGGAGAATATTCTTAACAATGATATTGTTCCTCTCTCATCGTAAATGGTGAGAGACGGAGAGAGAAACCCATTGGCTGTGTTTTCGAACCAATATCGATCGCTGTCGCGAATACGAAGGAATTGATCACGAATAATAGCCTGGCAAATTGTGTTTAGTCAAGCGTTTCCTAAGCCAAATACAGTTGGTTCGAAGAAAATCCATTTATAAACTAGTTTCTCAGCTGTTATCATAAAACGAAAAATTGCTGAATAAATGCTTTCAAATTGGGTGTATACTAACTTTCTAAAATCCACTAAATATTTTTCGCAAACATTAACTAACTGTACATATAAATCATCAGCTCCATATTTTCAAAGAGGGGTGATGGAACCTTGAAGGTAGGGCCTGGCAATCCACTGGCTTCACTCTCTAGAAGCCCAGCCACGAACAGGTCCACGCCCTCCATAGAATCGTTGTAGAGCAGGCGCGCTCGTTCCAGCAACTGAAAAATTGTTTTGGAATGATCTTAGAAAACAGATAAACTAGAAGAAGCCTTTGGCTGTTCTTGCCAGAGACGGGGGTTAAGGCTGGACCACTGAGCGATGGGCTGAAGGCCGAGTGTGCGACGGACGGCGTTGAAGTCCGCCAGCCCCTCGTCTCGCCCCCGTTGGATGTTCAGCGCTGCCAGATCCGTCTCCGTCGCTCGCAGGCTCCCAAACATTTGCTCTGCACCCGCCCTTTGCCACCAGCTGTCTGGGTAAAGTGGCGCACTTCCGACCAACCTCGAACACCGAAGGAAAAGATATGGTCGCCCTTCTCCGCCTCCTGGGACAGCATGCCGCGAACGATGGCTTCTAGTCCTTCTGTCTCCATCAGCTCCTCAAATTCATTCAGCAATTGTGATCGGAATGAAAGAAAAGAGATGGCGCGGAAACCTGAGAATTCCACCAGATGCTGCAGAAAGGGCGGGCGGTGAAGTTGCAGCTCTGGTCAGCGGTGTAGAAGCCGGAGGGGATGAGGCTGTGGCCCCAGCGGTAGGCGGCAGCCTATTCTTCCAATTTCTTAAAGTGGATGGAGTTGTGGAAGAGGGGTAGGCACCTGGAACTCGACAGAAACGGATGGGTCAAGGTGAGGTTTGTAGCCGGTGTAGGGCGGGAGTTCCTCGTTGAGCAGCTGCGGAACGTACTCGTACATCGTCACCGACTATGGCCCATAGGATTAGAGGTGGAGGGAAATGGGGGAGGAGGAGGGTAGAAATGGGCGTGCCTGAAGAGAGGCGATGAGCCATCGACGGGCCCTCTGGAAGAGCTTCTCGTCGCTCCAGGCGGGGTGCTGGCGGGCGAGGTGCCGGGCCCAGTGATTGTGCCAGCGGTGCAGCAGGAAGGCCAGCGCCAGGATCCCCGGCTCCTGGTTCGCCTTCGACAGACCCACCACTGCAACGCCTCTTTTCCCCCTCCCATTCACAGAGATGATGAAAAAGGCTACAATATTGGCGTTCGATAGGGGCCAGGTGAGGGTGAAGGGCGGGCGGCGGAGGGTTGAGGAGAGGAGCCCCGATTTCGTTCCGCACGGGATCCAGGCCTGCGATGCCGTGAGAAAAGCTTAGGCAAGCAGTTGGAGCAGCGGAAAGAGCAGCAACCGTTGGACTTGAGCTGTCCAGAGCCGTCCCAGGCTCGAAGGCTGTCCACGAGGATCCAAGAGTCGGAGTAGACCACGCCCGCATCGATCCAGGCCGTTCGATAGTTCACCTACAATACCTCCCTGTCTCTCTGGCCTTAGGCTCTAGGCGGAGAATTGGTGAAGCAACGGGCTTTCGCGGGTTGTTGAAGTGTCGTCCGGAGGCAGGGTCGTAGGCGACGCGGAAGACGGGCGAGAATTGGCCCGCCGCCCCTTCGCACTCCAGCACACTCCCGTTCCTGCCAACTTGAGCAGTTGTCTCCTATCGCAAGTGTGCAGCTGCGAAGGCAGTAAGTACCCAGCGCAGTGCTTCTCCTGAATGGTGTGCAGCTTCATCTTCTCCGCAGGACAGCCGATGGCGCCGGAGGAGCTGGTGGCCACTATCTCCCCGGACACCATTTGGCCTGAGGGTAGGAGAGAGGGGCCAAGTGGAGGGTGTTGAGGAGTGAGGGAGGGGGAGAAGACCGAAGGCAACGAAGAGGAGGTTGAGGCGGGTGGGGGAGCGAATGCCGTCCGGGCCGCGCAGGAGCTCGGCGGAGAGGCGGCCCGCATCCACGCGTCCCTCCTCCACCGCGTAGACGCCGTCCGCGTAGGCTGGCGGGGCCAGGTAGATGAGGTTGCCTGGAAGGCAGAGTCTGCTGAGGGGAGGCTCTAAAGGCCTGCGGGAGCAAAGGACTTTGGACGGAGCCGCGAGAGCGCAGGTTGAGGTTGTTCATCCAGCCGTCGTAGCGCTGGAACTCTTCCCAGAAGCCTGCCGTTTCCGCACCACCGCTTAGGTGGACGAGGCAGGAGAGGAAGAGGATTGCTAAGAGCATTTTCTGTCAGGCACACAGGCTGGGTACTCGAGTGAGGCAGGCGCTGTCTGGCATGAGGAAAGAGGGGCAGGGGCTGGGAAAAAAGGCTGCGAGGAGTTATTTTAAACAAGCCTCTACTGTTCTACGGTATTCCGCTCATGCGAAGCACTGGGTTTATTTACTTGGTTTTTCCGGTGATAAATACTATTCTGGGTCATTCAAATAATGCCAAAAAAATTGATTGCTTTTGAGCTTTACTTTAGAAGACTGTTTGTATATTTGGTTGTGTTCTGTTGCTGAGTAGAAATGTATCCAGTTCGAAAGGAGGGAAATAGAGGATTAGCGGAAGTAAGGAAACGGGCGAAGAAGAGGAAACCTGAGAAACCCAGTCCCTTTACTTAACACGTGAAACGTACAGGGTGGAAGATGAACATATTCGTGGACGAAGCACATGTACGCAAAACATAGGCGCAAACACTCGCTTTCCAGAAGAGTTTACTTTGGGGCCACTTGACCCTCGCCTTGGCACCATCGCTATTTGCCTCCTCCACCTTCTCAGCACCCAACCACTCCCAGCCACCTAGCCACTTTGTCTTCCATTCACTCTCTTTCCTTTGTCTTCCCCTTAACCCCGCCCCGCCCTTTATTTTTTTTGATTTATGCCATTCTCGCTTCCGCGATTTATCCAGTCTTCAGTGTTCCAGAGCTGGCCAGTGACCTGGGGGTAAGGAGTAGGTAGGAGCTGAGATGTTCAGGGCTTGAGGCTTTCACGGGCTTGCGCATGTGGCAGTTTCCGCTTGAGTGCCTTGACTAGGCCCTGTGCTTGCATGCAGCTTGTCCACCGCTCGCACATGCTCAACTGCACTAATAGCCACCACAACACTGCCTAAAAGCCCCTCCCGCACTTTCGCCCTCCCTCCGTCATAACAGCGCCGTGGGGCAACTGGGCAACCTATAATTTATGCCGCCTCCCCGCTTCCGACATCTGGCCTCCCTTCACAGGCTCCTCAAAGCCCCTAAGAGAGCATGAAAGGATCTAGTGCTGGCTGAAGGTGGAGAAGGGCACTCGTGTAGCTGGCCGAGAGCCTGGTACAAGCTTGTTTGCCCCCCTCCTTGCTCCCTCTTTGCCTCATTCTGGCCCTCCAACTAAGGCTTCGTGTTTGAAGAGGGCCTTGGTCTGGCCTGGAGCATGATAGCTCAGGACAGCCTGTCACATTCCTCATTTCACCAGCGCCCCCACATTTATCTCTTCCCATCCTTCCCAAGTAGACCTTTATCACTTTATATCTGCTTCCTCCTATCAGAAATGCCGTTTCAGACTGATAAAGCAATCCAGGCTGCGAAGGAGAGGCGAGGAGGATGAGGTAGCGAGAGCAGAGGAGGGATAAATAGAGGATGAAATGAGTGGAAGATTCCGGCTGGCAAGCACTCTCCTGCTATTCCTTCTCTCCTTACCTTCCCCCTCCACCGCTGCGCCTCCCTATGGCATCATCTTTTACACTGCTGGGTTGAAACTGGATAAGGGAGGGAGAATGATGCTTTTGAGGCGGCTTCGAGTGCATCGACTGTGCCTCTGCGGTGGTGGAATGGCTGCCGTTTCCCCTCTGGAAGACTCTGCCCAAGGCTTTCTCGGACAGCTGCCAGGAGGAGGCAGGACTGGCCAGCATGCCGCGCACCAACTGCACCACCCAGTGCATCAAACAGCTGGCCACTGTCACCCATCAAGGCTCCATTCATCTCTTCGCTCAACCCCCATGTCTATAGCCAACTGCTGGTTTTAGGGGAGGAGCGAGAGGTGACGGTGAGAGGATGTGTCTCCGATCTCTACTGGAAGTACACTCGGCTCAGGGACGGCTGTCACTATCCAATTCAGTTCTTCAACACCCATGGTTCTACGGTTCTGTTCAATTTCTTTTTTAGAGAAATTGTTTAGATGATGAGGGTTTTTGACAGGCGTGCTATTGTAGCAGGGCAGCATGTAATGCAGGGCAAGCATTGAGAAGCACTCCCTTCATTGCCTTCATCGTGATCGCAGGATCCTTTCGATTTTAGCAGCCTCTCCGTGTTCAACGCTCGTAAGCGAGGATTTGCACCAAACGTTTCGTGCAATCTGATGGCACTGCAATATGAGCATGGAAGCAACGGCAAAATCTATGAATGGCAGGCGGGAACCTTGATAGCAGGTAAAATTGTGCTTGGAGAAAAAACGCTGCTCGTTGTCCACGCAGGCTTGATAAGGAAAGCGACAAAGAGGCTCGCATTTGAAGGGTGCAGCCAAACGTCGTCCTTCTTCCTCTACCTCACTGCCTGCCAATCAATCCCAATATCCCATCCACATATCCAAATTTACTCATGCTGGAAATTGTATTTAGGTTCTTTCTTGCAAAATTATCTCTGCAAAATAAAGCTATCATATTAGAACGTATCGCTAGAATATAAGCCTAAGAAATAATAAAAGGAAGAAAGTGGGGACAGTTGGTGAAATGATGTATGAGTGAGACGGCGGCATATTGCTGGAGTAATTGGAGATCTCTGCCGGCCATAGCCAGAGAAAAGAGGCCAGCCATGAAAGCCCTGGCCAGCAATTTCCTTTTCCACATCACCAGTCGAGAGAGACTGCATCCTCATCCTCCACCGCCCCCCCTTCCATCCAGTCTCTTACAGATGGGGCCCTTATTGAAGGCAATCCCAGGAACCAGTCTGTCTTTTCCTGCTGCACTGGCGAACACAGGGGCACACAGGGCTTCTCTGCATAACGACCCGCAGTACGAAAAGAGAAGCTAAGAAAAGGAGAATAGCAGAGCAGTCACTGGGAATGGGGTCGATATGAAGTGACAACGAATGCATATGCAGCATTGAATGCGCCTAATATAGATGGGCTCTAGAGCCCGGCAAAAAAACAGTGGCTAGTGTCAAAAAGAAGATGAGAACTTGGTTAAATGCAGTAGGATGGGGCAGCGTTACCGAATGATTGTACGCAATGAACAGGTGATGAGATGAGAAAAGAAACATAACAACACCGCGACAGGTCATTGGCATGTGTAAGGCTGGCTGGAGAAGAGGAGTTGCACTCCGAAACAGAAGCAGAGAGTCGCGCCCTTTAGCATGGCTGGGCTTACAAGCACAGAGTAGGACTAATCCAAGGAGACTGTTGAGCAAACGACGCCTTTGCCTTGGCCTAAGAGTCATAACAATGGGTCAGGGGAGCGTCAGGGAATGCTGGCGCTTTGCTGGCAGAACACTGCGTCCTCCTCCTCCCCACTTTTCCTCGCCAGCAGACCATCTTCAATCCCATTCCCTAGTCTTTTGCAAGCAGAAGATGGGAGGGTGAAAGGCAACGGTGTGCAGCGTTGCAGTGAAGCGGGGGAGAGTGGGCGGAGTGGAGCTGGCGCCGTCTGCCGGTGGCCAGCAGCTGCTTCGGTTCTGTTATACATCCTCATACTCCTTCCTCAGCACTCTTAGAAGTCTCCTAACCGGTGTGTTTGTGGATGAGGATAAGCGCCAGCATGAGCCCTGCCCCCAGGCCGAAGCTCGCCACGCCCACCAGCACCACCGTCAACAGACTCAGCCCCCCGCCGTCCTCCCCCGACGAGGCCGCCGCCAAGCGACGCTCGCAGGGCGGACAATGCCCCGCCTCTTCTCCAAAGCCGTCTCTAGCCGAGGGGCTGTTTGAATGATGGGTGGTTGAGGAGGCGAACTCGGCTGGACAGGGACTGGGCGCAGGGGGCCGGAGGAGAGGAGGAGGGGCGGATGAGGGGCCTGGCGAAAGGGATTGCCGAGACTGCAGTGGCGGGCTGGCGGGCACTGCAATCCTTGGCACTGCTTGCTGATCCTCTCAAGGCCTCTTTGGACAGGCCAACCGCAGGATAGTCAGAGGCTGGCTGCAAAGCGCAGGGAGCCAGACGACAGTGCAGGAACAGGTACGTGGCGTCAAACACCGGGCCTAGCGCAATGGGCAGGAGTAGAAGTGGTTGGGGGAAGGAGAGAGGAGGCGAACGCTTGAGAGTGAAGCGAAAGCGAAAAGTGGGGTCGGCGGTGCCGGAGGAGAAGATCTCCACATGTGCACTCCGTTCTACGCCCAGTGGACACCTGAGGACAGCCAGACAGACTCTTGGAGGATCTGCTGGAAGTAGAAAAGCAGAAGGAACCCTCCGGAGATGAGGGGCTCGATGAGTTGGAGATTGGAGGGATCCGACTGCGGCGACAGAAAGCATTCGTCCGCCAACGCCCGCACCTGCCTCTCATCTCCCACCGACTCTGCACACTCAGCAACTGCCAGGCTGGAGGCAGTTAGAGGAGTGGGGAACGGGGGATGGGTCGCAGGAGGACGTAGAGGGGTCGCTGGATGGGCAGAGAGTGCGGGAACTGGGCCCAGGCTCCTTCCGACTCACTCCCCGACACCTCCAGGCGGTAGCCAACACCACTCCCCCGCACCTCAACAATAAGCGCCTTCTATTCTGCCCACATTGACTGGCTCACTCTTCTTGCCTGGGCCGAAGGCGGAGAGGAGGAGAAGAGGAACGGCCTTTCAGATGACAGAAGAGGCGGCGCTAAGACTTCTTCTAGGGAGCAAGTAAAGGCCTGAAAATCGCTCTGTCTTTGGCCTTTTTTAGGGAGGGATGGAACTTGCTGGCTACCTGGCTAGCTGTCTGGATTTGGCCGGTCGCATTGAGCGGGAGCAGTTCAAGGGTCACCTGTGGCCAGCCTTTTCAGCTTGCTTGCGATGCGCAATGGCGAAGCAGACCTTATTCATAACTAGAGTGGGAGAGAGTTCCTGGCTTTGGCATTTGGTGTAGAGGCTGGGCAGGGTGATGTGGCTGGCATTGCTGGTGGTCTCTCGAGCCGAGCAGCCTGCTCCTCCGGATCCCACCAACAACTTCAATTCACATGCTTACTGCTACTTTTCTATTATCTTGTAATTGTCAAAATGCAATAGGTAGGTAGACGTTATGCAGTAGGTTTTTTAAAATAATGAAGCCTTCAAAGGCTGAGATAAAGAGTAACCCTAATTTGGCGGGGCGGGGTAAAGGTGGCTCGTGGGAGGGAGACGACAAAATGGCCGCGATAGCAGTCGATGGAGAGTGCGGAGGCCAGTTGCTCCCCAATCTCCCCCTCATCACCCTGCATTCGCCCTCTTCCAACTCTGCAGAGGGCATAAAATGGAAGTCTGTTTACAGACTGCAGCAGCTTGGCAGCTCCCAGACGCGGTCCCGTGGTGTCTTCGATGGGAGCCTGCCCGAGTGCCCCTCCAAATAACCCATTCATTAGTTTCATTTCATTCAATTCCTAAGAGCGGAAAAAGGGGACATGGAAGAAGCAAAGAAAGGATGAGCAGAGGGAGGAGCATCAGGGCATGCCGAGCTGTGGAGTCTGGCCGCCAGCCCACTGCTGCCAGGGAGTAGGAGGCGACGATGGAATTCTAACAGGCACTGCAACACGCCAGCCCCTTTTCCTGACTCACACACACTCTCTGCTCGCCCAGCCAAGAGCTCTCTCTGCTCGCCTATGCCCCGGCCTCTCTGCAGGGCCAGGGCTGGTTTCGCCTACACACCTGCCTCAAAAAGCTGGCCTCCCCTCGTCCACTGGGCAATGTGGGCTACAGGAGAAGGAGGAGGAGGAGGGGAAGGGGAATGAGGGTGCTGGGGTGTTTGTAGTCGGGGAAGGGGAGAGGGGAGGGGAGAGGCAATCCCAGGGCGCCCATACATCAAGCCTCCTTTTCACAGACGCAGAGAGCCAGTAAGCCGAGCGCACAAAGAAGGCCTAGCATAAAAGGCGGCAAAGAAGGCGCGGATGGTGGAGGGCGGGAGGAGGGAGGTGGAAATGAGGGGCTGTGGTGTGTGTCAGTGTGCCTTGTGTGTGGGAGGGAGTGCAGTGAGGCTTGGCAGGCAGGCCTTGACAACAGAGCTGATCCCGCCCGCCAATTGCCGCCCTCCAACCCCGCCGCCGCTCATTAAACACTCGCTTGTTGCTCCCTCCCTCCCGAGTAGGCAGCGCCCTAAAGAAGCTGTCTGCGGAAATTGCACTGGAGTCTAGGAAGCCTGCTGTTTCCCGGATATTGCAAAACCCACGATCACGCTTTCTTCCATCCCCAACATCCCCTAAATTTTGCTTTCATCGCCTTAGCCAGCAAAAATCAAGGCATCAGACAAATGTTCGCATACTAATATCTTTGCGTCCAAAAAAATCCCCAAGAAAGACTAAGGTTGCAACATTCTAAGGGTCAAGCTGAGGTTAGGAGGAAATTGCGAGAATCACGAAGCTCTTTGCATGTCAGGCCATGGCTTCCTTTTCTTTCTCTGCCTAGCCCTAATGCAATGAAAGAGCAGCGGCCTTCGTCGAAAAGAGTCCCCGCCAACATCATCCAAAACTTTAAGATGGCTTCCGTGTCAAGGCCATATGACGAAGCCTATTTGTCCATTTCCTGCTCTGGAGCCTTGCCAGAAGAGAGCAAAGAGAGGAGGCAAAAACGAGTAAAAGCAGAGAGCGGGAAAAGGCTAGCAGATTTATGGAAATAGGCAGTGGGGGCAGAGCTCTCGTCCTTCAACCAACCTACCTGGCCATTTCTGCCTCAACTCCCGTTGCAATAACCACTGCTCCCCCCCCCCCTCGTACCCACCATTATTCCCAGTTCCAGACCAGCTTCCCCCTTTCCCTACGCTTCACCCCAGGAGCCCTGGAAAGAAACTCTTTTCTACACCAAAAACCCACAGCCGCACCTTTTCTGCCCACTGGGCATCTGATTCTAGTCACTTGTCATCGGCTGTAAAGAGGCTCACTTCACCTTCTGACAGTCCGGCCTTTCTGGCATTGAGCTGGATAGAAGGGTAGAGAGTGAGGAAAAAGTGGGGGCAGTAAGGATAGGAAGAGAGGAAGGATTGGGGCAAGGCTAAAGTGGGGCTGTATTCCCGGCGGAAACTTCATCAGGATAACGACCAGGCCTGCAGGATACGACGGGGCAGTGAAATTTAGGGGCAAGCCCAGCCCCCGAAACCCCAATAGCCCTCCACCAAGCCTCGTAAAGTAAAGCACTGGCTGGGAGCTCGGGGAAGCTGCCAGGAGAGGCCTCCTTAGCCTAGTCGAAGAAAGCTAAGAGGGGAGGCCTAAGCGCACAGGGGTGGCATCAAAATATGTGAGAAAGAGGCCGCGGAAAAGTGGAGGTGTAGCGGATTGTGTGACATCTGGGCAGGGGTTTTTGAGGCGGGGCAGCCTAAAATGCAACAGTCTAAGCAAGCCCGGTCATGTCAACCTCTGGCTTTGTTGCCTTTGTCTGCTGCCAGCCTTTTCTTCCTTGTTTTTATCAAGTCCTAAGAAAAAGCAACAAAATCCCAAGAAAAAGAGATTAGCGTGTCTCATTTGAAAGTGGGAGCCGTTCCAGTCGTTCTTCACTGTTCTTCCAAAGGCCCTGTTCGATTTTCACTGCGTTAGCAACAGTGCTCTTTACGCGCGGCTAATTTTGAGGCACTAAAAAGCCCAGCTGTCGTTAAGCCTGGACCAGGATCCTCGCGTGTGCCCAGAGGGCATAAAAAGCAGTAGTGTGACTGGGGAGAAGATAAAGCAAAGCCTATCAGGAGAGGGCAGAGAGGAAGGAGGGGGAGGAGGAAGGCGCGTTTGCTACAAGACGGGCGTTGGAGGCGTGCTTGGAGGGGGAATGAGGGGCAAGCGGGCTGCCGCGGATGCAACAGGGCAGTCGGCCTCCCTTTCTCGCCCTCACCCTTCAAAGCCCCCCTCCCGCCTCGCTCTAGATGGGCAGGAGACGGGGCATGAAGCAGACCACCCAGCCTGCTCAATTCCCCCCTCCTCTTACCTACACACGCCCCAGATCCTCGTACTAGAACGCACAACTTCCATCCACTTCCACTACTTCCACGCCTCTCCAATAGAGCCCTTGCACCAGGACCAGCTTCGGAATGCGCAGCCCTTCATTTGCAGCTGTAGAGAGAGTGAGTAAATATTTTAGAAAAAGATTAATGGCTGTCTGGCCTATTATGAATAATTGGGTATTGTTATGATTTTTAAAAATTCAACGCTTATGATTCTAATAAAAGTCTTAGGGCACACGCTTTAAAAAAGTTACGAGCTTTTAAAGCAATTAAAGCAATTGCTTTCTCTGTTTTAAAAGAAAACCTTGCAAGAATGAATAGGCAAATGAGCTAGAGCATAGTGAAGCAAAGGTTCTCAACCGCTATTTCAATGCCACTTAGATGCGTTCCCAGGCCTGACTCCTTCAAAGCCTATTCTTAGGAATCAAGAAGCAGGCAGACTTCCCAGGAGGCAAAAAAGGGAGGGAAGGAAAGGAAGGCGGAGGGCGTCGCTCTTCTGGCCGCGCCATTCCACAGCGCCCTTCCCCCGTCTCGCCAGCCCCCAAAACCCAGCGCCAGACTGGGGAGGTGGCGGAAAAAACGCCACAGCCCTCCGCCCCAGCCACCCCCAGCACCCTTCTTCTATCCTCCGCACACACACAGCCTCAGCCACATACACACAGTCAGGCCGAGCGGCGGGAAGGAGGATGGGGGAGGCAGTTTTTGCCCTCTCCCTTTCACAAGCCAGCCCTGGCGCCCTCCCCTGCCCATCCATCCTTCAAACCCTCTGCCCCCTCCCCTACCACCCTGCACCGCGCTGACACTCCGTTTTTTGCCCACTTTCTTCCATCTTGATGTACCCTTCCCTACACTGCTTGCATGGCAACGTTGCTCCTGATTCTATTACCATGGGTTTTCGTCTTGCTAAGAATAGATGGTCCGTATATCAAAGATGTTTGTGTTAAATTTTTGTTTTTTCTCTTAATCTCTTTAATCAGGTAGAATCAACTTCATTTCGTATCTACCAATTTCTCATACTATTTTCATTTGAGTTTGTCTATTACGAAATAAAGCTTGTAATGTTTACGGTTTATCTTAACCTTGCAGTGCAAAGAACCTTTTTGATTTATCAGTTGAGGGAAACAAGGCTTCAAGAGAAACGAGACGTAGACATGATGCAGGCTTGCGAAAAAGACCTATAAGCCGATTACCCAAAAGAGAAACTAGCCTAAGAATATAAGAAAAAACAATTGATCCTTCATCCGAAAGCAAAGCAATAGAAGTGCGACCAAAAGGATACTGGAAAAACGGCGAGAAGAGGAAGCGATGGACTGGATCTATTCCTTCTTGGCCTCCTTGTCTGAGGCGGTGGAGGGGCCCGGAGCATCGGCAGGGCTGTACTGGGGACTGGCGGGGCTGTAGGCTGGCGAGGATGGTGAGTACTGGGGGGAGCTGGGGCTGTAGTTGCTGGCTCCCGGCGTGTACTGCGGCGAGGACGGCGAATACTGCAACCATTCATACATCACCATCCAGCTGGAAACTCCTGAAAGGGCTGGGGCAACCTGAGGCGAGGAGGGCGAGTACTGCGGAGAGCTGGGGCTGTACTGCGGGCTGCTTGGTGAGTACTGGAAGAGTGATAGGAAAATGGAAGGAGTGGGGGAAGGGTGAGAAGAAGAGAGGGTAACCCGAGGGCTGCTGGGGCTGTATTGAGGGCTGCTGGGGGTGTACTGCGGGGAGCTGGGCGAGTACTGCGGACTGGACGGCGAGTAGGCCGGGCTCCCTTCAAATTCGGCGCATGAATGGCTGGGGTCATGAGTGAAAGGATAGTTGGTGTAACCGGGGCTGTATTGGGGAGAGCTTGGAGAGTACTGGGGTGAGCTGGGGCTGTAGTTGGTGCCGCCGGGAGTGTAGGCGGGGCTGGTGGGCGAGTAGGTCGGCGACGTCGGTGAGTAGCGCGGAGAGGTCGGTGAATAGCCTGCAGATCAATGTCATTTCTTCCCGCTAGAGTAGGGTTGAGGGCAACCTGGGCTGGTAGGTGAGTAGGTAGGGCTGGTGGGGCTGTAGGTTGGACTGGTGGGTGAGTAGGTGGGGCTGGTGGGACTGTAGGTGGGAGAAGTGGGGGAGTAGCGCGGCGACGTGGGCGAATAGCCGGGGCTCGTCGGTGAGTAGCTGGGGCTCGTCGGCGAGTAGCTCGGCGAGGTCGGTGAGTAGCCTGAGGCCAAATATCCTTAGCTAAGTAAGTAATGGGATGGAAGTTGGAGGATCTACTTGGACTGGTTGGAGAGTAGCTGGGACTGGTGGGGCTGTAGCTGGGGCTCGTTGGGGAGTAGCTGGGTGATGTCGGTGAGTAGCTTGGACTAGTCGGCGAGTAGCTTGGACTGGTCGGAGAGTAGCTTGGACTGGTGGGCGAGTAGCTGGGGCTCGTGGGTGAGTAGCTGGGCGACGTTGGACTGTAGGACGGCGATGTGGGGGAGTAGCGCGGCGAAGTGGGGGAGTAGGAGGGCGACGTTGGTGAATAGGAGGGGCTGGTGGGGCTTAGCCCTGGCGATGCGGGGTTGTAGGCTGGCGAGGTGGGGGAATAGCCGGCCGCAGAAGGTGAGCCAGGAGAAAGCGGTGCACCGGGACTGCCAGGGCTCCAGGCGGGTGAGTAGGCGGGTGAGAAGCCGGACTCTGATTGGGCGGAGGGGGAGAAGCCTGCCCCGCCGGGAGTCATGCCGGAGCCGAGGGCAGGGGACCAGGCGGCGCCGTAGGCGGGTGTTCCGGAGGGCAGCCAGGGTGTTTGGGCCGGGGACTGCATGCTGGAGGAGCCGGGTGAGGCGGAGCCAGGGAAGAAGAGGGGTCCGCCCATGCCGCCGTCGGCGCCCAGGTGCTGGGGGATCTCCATGCCCAGCTTGCACTTCTCCGCGTCCAGGAGGAGGTCGAAGGAGCCGGTGCCGCTGCGTCCCATCTGTCCCAGCATGATGTTCTCCGACACTCCCTTCAGTTGAGTTGAGGCTGGAGGAGAGAGGGGGAGGTGGAGTGGAGGAGGAGGGGACCTTCATGTAGTCGCACTCCGCGTGGACGGCAGCGTCCATGAGGATGTCTACGGTCTCCTCGAAGGAGCAGCGCATCAAGGGGCCAGTCTCCTGCCGATTGATCCCATGCCGAGTGATTGCCATCAGATGACCTTCAGTTTGCCTTTCCAGTCCAACAAGGGTCACAGAGGACAGAGGAGAGGAGGAAACCCTTGGCGGTCATGATGTCGCAGAGGAGGGCGAGGTGGCGATAGTTGACGTAGGAGCCGTCGAAGGAGATGACGTGGTTCATCTCCTTCTCCAGCGACTTCCGCACAGCCTCGATGCCCAGCACCTCGAAGATCTCGCAGATGTGGTTGCTCGTCGTTCGCCGTGCATCCACAGCCGGCTCCGACAGCACCTCAATCCCAGACCTTTTCCAGAGCCTGCCAGGTTGAGGAGAGTGAGAAAGGACCTGGAGAAGCGCAGTGCCGTCAGTTTCCAGCAGCCACTCTGCCGTCGTCTTGAATTCTCCGTCCTCCGTGATCATGATCCGCTTCTTGTCGTCCGTCGTGGGCAGGTGCATGTACACCTGTAACCCCCAGCTCAGCTGAAGGAAGCAGGAGCAAAAGAGTAAGTGCAGGGTAACCTTGTTGATGGCAGGGATGCCCTGGAGAGAAAGGTCGGAGAGCATGTTGGCCTCAATGCAGCGGAGGAAGTCGTCGTCGGTGAGTTTGTCCACGATCTCCTCCTCCTCCTCGCCCTTGCCGGAGTCGGGGTTGGCGATGCGGATGCGGAAGATGAGCTTCTCGGCGTTGTCGTCCGTGTAGATGACGTGTAGGTCGTCGCCGAAGCCGGCGTGTATCTTGTCGGCGATGGCCTCCATGCTGAGCTTCTTGTCGGTCATGCGCTTGCGGTCCAGCTCCACGCGGAGGAGCCAGGGCGAGGCGCGGGCGGGGTCGAAGTCGGGCATTTCGTAGAAGATGGAGACCCAGTCCTGGTCCTCCTCGATGAGGGTGTTCTTGGCGTCGGGGTCGTAGTAGATGGCGGTGTTGAGGGTGACCTTGCGGAGGGTGGTGTGCTCCAGCTTGCAGAGGACGTCCTTGGCCTTCTCCGCGTCCCGGGCGGCGCCGCCCTTGAGGAAGACGGTGAGGGAGGGCGTCTTGGGCTTCTTGGAGACGTTGATGATCTCCTTGAGGCGCGGGACGCCGAGGGTGACGTTCTTGGCGGAGACGCCGGCGTAGTGGAAGGTGTTCAGGGTCATCTGGGTGGCGGGCTCCCCCAAGGACTGGGCGGCCAGGGCCCCCACCATCTCCCCCGGCTGAGCCTGGGCCTGCTGGAACCGCGTCTCGATCTCCCCCAGGATCCAGTCGAAGGCCTCCTGATTGAGCTTGTGCACCTCCGCCACCTGCCGCGCGCACAGCACCGAACGGATCAGGATGTTGAACAGCAGCGTCGCGTTGTACTGCGCCTGCTTCGACAGTCGGTCCTCCCCGGGCACGATGATCAGCTTCGAGCTGCATATCATCTATTCTATTGCTCTCTCATCCCCTCGCTTGGATGGAGGAGGGAAAACCTGAGGTTGCGAACGCCTTCAATGACGCGCCTTGGGTTGAGGTCCACGGGTGCGTGAAGGTTAACTCGGAAGATCTTCTGGGCATTCCAGATGATGCGCTGCATGTTCACTGGCAGCACCACCTTAGCCAATGCACCGTCAATGAAGGTAAAAGGGGCTGAGCAAAGAGCTGTCCTGCCTCACCTTGGACTCTCCGGTGGGGAAGATTTGACGGAGCATGCGACGATCCTCCTCCAGCACCTTCCACTCATTCTCCAGCTCTGCCATTGCCTCCGGGGAGCCTAGCAAGTCTCGCACCACCTGCAAGCACATAAGTTGCTGGTAGGAAAAGGGAGGTGGGTGAAGGGGACCTCCTCGGTGTAGAGGCGTTTGAGGGTGCGCTCGTCGGAGATGTCGAGACGGAAGCGTCGTTGGAAGGCGGCGTTGTTGGGCTTCATGGTGGGCATGCTCTGGAACTCCACCCAGCCCCCGTCCAGCCCGTCCTCGCCGTAGCGCAGCTGGAAGATCTGCCCCTGCGGATTCCGCACCGTCCCGTCGTAGTTCACCATCACACTCTCCATCGCTTTCACCAGACGACGCTGGATGTACCCTAGAGGGAGGAGAGAGATTGAGATATGGGGCCTTGAGAGCAGAAGAGGGGGACCAGTTTCAGCAGTCTTGACGGCGGTATCAATGAGACCCTCACGGCCGCCCATGGAGTGGAAGAAGAACTCGGTGGGTGTGAGGCCGGCCAGGTAGGAGTTCTCCACGAAGCCGCGGGACTCCGGCCCGTAGTCGTCCTTGATGAAGTGTGGCAGGGTTCGGTGGCGGAAGCCGAACGGAATCCGCTTCCCCTCCACGTTCTGCTGGCCTACGCATGCAATCACCTGTACCCATATACTCTCTTAGATCCGAAGAGGAAGAAATGGGGCAGGGAACCTGTGAAATGTTGATCTTTGAGCCCTTGGAGCCGGCCACGACCATACTCTTGAAGTTGTTGTGGGCGCTGAGGGATTTCTGAGCCGATGAGCCAGTCTTGTCCCGAGCATCGTTGAGCAGCCGATTCACCATGTTCTCAATCCTCATCAATGTGAATGGGTGGGAAGAGGGAAGGGAGTACCTCGAAGGTCTGACGTAGAGTGTTGCCGGGCATGGGCTCCAGCTCGTCGTTGTGGGCGCGCTCGATGACGTCCACCACGTCGTGCTTCGCCTTCTTGATCGTGTCTTGGATCACTTGGTAGGTGGACTGATCCGCGATGGTGTCCCCGATCCCGATCGTGTGCCCGTGGATCAGCAGCCAGTTGTTCACCACCGTCTTCAACCCTCTCCATTTTTGCTCCAAGGCCCAGAGCAGGGCGGGGAGTACCTGAATGTTGGCGTAGAACTTGGCGGTGAGGACGTGTCCAAGCTCCATGAAGGCGACATGGACGAGGGAGCCGCCAGAGGCGCCGAGGGTCTTCTTGCACACGATCCCCGTCACCAGCTCCCCGTGCTCTATGAGGACGCGAGTGTCGCCGGGCGAGATGTGCTTGTAGGGTCCGCTGTCCTCCTGCAGGTCAAGAGGTTGGCGGGAGGGAGGGAGGGAGGTGTTGTGAAGCAGAAGGGTGACCTCGTCGGGGTGTGTGGAGTGGTTGCGGATGCAGTTGACGTTGCCGGGGATGATGAGGCTGAACAGCTGCTTCCCCGTCCACATCGGCTTCGGCTTCAGGATGGCTGGCTGCGGCATCTTTCCGTCCCAGGACGGCAGGAACATCAACAGGTCCATCATCTGCTCCTTCAAAGAGCCTCATACTGATGGTGGCTGATATAAAGGAGGTTGGTGGATAGGAGGGAGGAGTGCCTTTTCGATGAATGTGTCTCGACGGGTCATGTAGCGGGTGGCGGTGAGGGTGTCCTGGACGATGCCCATGCAGGGTCGGTTGGACTGCGGAGTGATGATCTGCCGAGGCACCATCGCGATCTCTCAACCCGCTCCTCTCTTTCAGACAACCATGCTAAGGAGCAGGAGGTGTGCTGAAAGCAGACCACTGATTTCGGCACGCGTCTCCAGCGACTGCGGAAGATGAAGGTTCATCTCGTCTCCGTCGAAGTCTGCGTTGTAGGGCGTCGTCACGGACAGATTCATCCGGAACGTCGACCACGGCAGCACCTTCATTCAATCATTATCTCATCATCCATCCACCTCCTTTTGAGGAGATGAAGGAGCTGAACCTTGACTTGATGCCCCATCATGGACATTTTGTGGAGCGTGGGCTGGCGATTGAAGACGATGATGTCACCGTCACGCATATGCCGCTCCACCTAAGGGTTCAGTCCTCCATGATACAAGAAGAGGGATGAGAATGAGATGGAAAGAGTACTCGATAGCCAGGCTGTAGGTGAAGATCGGCAGCGCGTGGATGGTAGCGGAGGTCGATGCGGGCCCCGTTCTCTCGGATGATGTATTTGGCGCCCGGGTACTGAGAGTCACCGCGATTCACCAACGTCTCAAACCTCCTTTATTCTCCCAGGCCTAGACTTCCTCACCTGTGCAACCTGAAGCTTGTCGATGTTGAATGGGGTGACGATTTCCGGGAACGTCATGTTCTGCGCAATCGTCCGGGGCACTCCAACCTGAAGGAGGAAAGAGGTTGAGAGGAATGCGCAGAGTAGGGAGGATGATGGACCTGGCCGATGCCGAGGTTGGGGTCGGGGGTGATGACGGTGCGGGCGGAGAAGTCCACGCGCTTGCCCATGAGGTTGCCGCGAATGCGCCCCTCCTTCCCCTTCAGCCGCTGCTTCACGCTCTTCAGAGGCCGTCCGCTTTTCTGCGTCGCACGCGGAAAGCCTGCCAAATATTTGAGGTAAGGAGTGAAGGAAGAATAGAGGAGGAGGAGGTACCGGGTATTTCGTTGTCCACAAAGGTAGCCACGTGGTACTGGAGCAGTTTGACGTCCTCGGCGAGGACATGAGCCGCCGCTCCGTTCTGCTCATTCCGCCGCAGCTGTGTGTTGGCCTTCACGATGTCCGACAGCTTGTGCGTCAGATCGTCCTGACCATCAGAGCTTGTCGGACTGAGAGATAGGGAGGTGGAAGAGAGATGGGGAACCTGATTGCGAGCAGAGCCGAAGGTGACGACGGCGGGTCGTACCTGGAGGGGGGGCACGGGCATGACGGTCATGATGAATGAGTCGGGGCGGGCGAAGCGGGGCTCAAGGCCCATAGCGCGGCAGTCGTCGTTGGTGACGCCGCGGAAGACTTCCAGGACGCGCTCCGCGGTGAGGGTGATCTTGCGCTCCTGGGTGTCCTCATTCACGTGCTTCTTCCACTCCGCGAAGATGTCCAGGCCGGAGCGGCGGTAGTTGGGCTGGTAGCGGCCGCAGCCTCCGCTCAGCTTCGTCTCGTCCGTGGGGATGCTGTCCTCGGCCGTGGCCGGGGTCTGCTCCTCCGAGCCTTCGCAGACGGCACGCGTACGGCAGAGCTCCAGCACCAGCGCTAGACGCTTCCGGGGCTGGGTGCGGGACTTGGTGAGGACCTGTGGGGCAGGGCCACAGTTGATTGGTGAGAGGTGTAAGAGAGGGGGATGAGAAGAAACCTCCTTCATGCGCGGATGATTGCGATCGTAGAGGAGGCGGGAGCAGTAGAAGCAGACGCAGCGGAGGATCTTGAGTGTCTTGGTGAGGAGGCTGATGTGGAAGACGGGCTTGGCCAGCTCCAGATGGGCATAGTGCCCGGGGCATTCCTCAAAAAGGAGTGAAGGTAGGGCAAGTAAAGAGAGAAGTGGATGATGAGTATTGGGTGGGTACCTGCATATCGCCGGCGCAGGTCTGACAGCGGCCCTTGCGATCGATGACGCCCTGGCGGGGGTCCATGAGACCGCCCAGCTTCGGCTTCCCGCCCTCGTACACCTCCGGGTACTGGATCTCCGCCACGCTCATCCGCCGCTTCAATCTCATTGCTCCTATCCCAGGAGAGAGCGAAGGAAAGAAATGGAAGAGGAACCATCTCATCTGGGCTGAGGACGCCGAACTGGACCCGCTTCACCTCCCGCAGCGGAGCCCGGGACTCCTGCTGCCAGCCGGACATCCTCCTGCCCTCCTTTTACTTCCACTGCTCTATCACTTCACGTAGAGCACGATTTCTTACAGCGTATTCTGAAATGCATCTATTTCGTATAAAAAAGTGGGCATAAAAAGTAACAAATGAAAGATGCAAATGAATGGAGCAGAGTGAAAAAAGGTGCGGGGTGGAGAGCCAGAGCAGCCGCTGCCCTGGTGTGAGTGAAGGGCGCTGCGATTGCCTCCCCTCGCTCTCGACAAACAGACGTCTAGCAGAGCCATTCCCAGCTGCCTTCCTCATTGCCCATTCTACTACGGTAGTCTGAAAGACCAATAATCTGCGCAATTGGCTCACTGTTGGAAAAATCATGAACCTGAATAACCTCAACCTTCTGAGGGTTGAATCATGGCTGAATAGGATATGCAATGACGAGCTGTGCAGTCATAGAGCTCAGCATGAAAAGTATTTTGCCGAAGAGTTGACCTTGGGCATGTCTGCGCAGCAGTTTCTTTGAAATTTCGTGCTGATCTGTTGAAGCGATTGCTCAAATGCATTTAGACCAGTCGGTAATTTGTAGTGAACTTTATATTAGCTAAAGTCATAACCTTAAAAATTCACGAACAGCAGCATGAAAGGTCTAAACATTACCAGTTACTATTCCAACAGATCAAATTTTCGGGAATTTCAATCTTCTTTGCTAATTCTGTGTTGATTGTTTGAAAAGTTACACAGATGTATTTAATTAGTTTTGACCACTCAGAAAACTTCTGATCCGTCCATTGGATTGCTCCTCAGGTGCGATCATCAAGAGACTGCCTAGTGAAAGACAGTCCAAGCTTCACGCTCAGGACCAGAAGTTCTCTCACATCATCGTGGCTGTGCTCTGAAGCACGATTGAGAGATGTTGCTAGAGACAATACTACAGAAATGATCCTGTGAAGTATGATCTCAACATGTTCATCGCGCCATCTTTATTTAAATATTTCCTGAAACATCGGTCTCCTGGGTAGCAGCCCAACTTTCGGGCACTCGAGGCAGATGATGTCATTGTCGAAATCCAGGATACATGGTCCTTTTTCAGGTCAGACGCAAGGGCCATATAAAGGTCAAATGCTAGTCTAACTTGCAGTGACCTAATCGATTAATTTTACTTTTTTTAAATTAATGTAAAATAGAGTTTTTGATAAAACAACAACAGCAAAGATTGCATACCTCCCGATATGCGGAAGTTTTTCAGGCAGTTATCTCCACAAATGGTGAACGCAAATTTAGCTGAGAGGCGCATAGGGTTCCAAAAGTGGCCTAAATCAGGGCGGCGCTGCATTGGGAAGGGTGCAGAATGGGCCATCCTTGCTCTACAATGCCGCAGTGGGGCGCACAGAAAGTCTGTCAGAGGGAGGGGCGGGGCATGTTTTTGGAAATTTTGCTCCCCGCCTGGCTTCCCGTCAATTGCCTCCGTTTGCCTTCTGGTTCCCATCCCACCCCCATCCCGCACCGCTGACCCCTATAAAGACCACCCCTTCTCGCCTGGAACAGGAAATCACGTCCACACACATCAGGTGACATGCATGAGTCACTCTACCTCCTCTTTCTCTCCGCCCTGCCTCCTGTCTTTGCTGGCGGCACTGTAAAGCATCCTCTGGGCACTTTGCTGACCTTTAGCCTAGTGGCTGGTGTGTGCCTAGATTGAACTGGGCGTCTTCCTGGACGAACCGTTTCGGCAAGAGTTCGCCGCCGCCATGAAGGCCACGCAGGGCACCATCAGCCTTCCCACCTTTCTCAACGCCGTCCTCTACAATGTGGAGCTTCTCCTCCAGCCGCTTCGCCTCAATCTCTCCATCACGTCTCCCCATCTCATCCATTGCTCCTCTGCTCCAACGCCAATGCTTTGAGGTATTTGGAAGAGCTGGAGTCGGACCCCGACCCAGAGGCCCACGGGCGCGGCCATGCCCAGCGCTACTTGGACTGGTTCTGTGAGCTGCAGTCGAAGAGGAAGCCGCAGACTTGGGACCACGCCATTCTATTCTCTGGGTTCTCACTCCACTCACCTAGGTGCAGTGCTTCCAGCGATGTTTGCAGGTACAACCTGCACCGGGGTGGCGGAGGGGCGGATGTGCTGAAGGGTCGGGCGCAGAAGGGGCTGATGTGCAACCGGCGACACTCCTGCTCCGTCGTTGAGGTGCTGGAGCTGGACGCACCCTACGTCATCGCCCATGAGCTCGGCCACAGGCACTCCCCCCTATCATCCCTCTTTCGCGCCTCCGCTTTCATCGCTGGGGCTGCAGCCTGAACATGGAGCACGATGAGGAGGCGAACTGTCCGCGCCGATTCCTCATGTCCTCGGCCTTAGGCGCTGGGAAGATCCAGTGGAGCTCCTGCAGCTACCGAGCCTACTGGGATCTGGCCGCCAAGCTTCGGTTCTCTCCCTTCATTCTCCGCCTTCTTTCCAGTGCCAAGAAAGGCAGGCGCTAGGCGAGGCCCGTCGGGGAACTGCTTGACGCGGCGCGACTATCGGGAGGCCATGGCCCTGGACCGAAGCCGCATGCCAGGGCAGGTGCTGGACGAGGATGCACAGTGTCGGCTGGACTTCCGTCTGCCGGGCATCCGCTCCCGCATGCTCCGCCGCGTCAGCCACCCGGACGGCATCTGCCACCTCCTATGGTGCGCCACTGGTGGAGACCGCTTGTGCGCCTAGATCAGCTGCAAAGACACTGAGTCTCTGCCAGGCCCCTGGGCCAGACACTACGGAGCTCATCCGGCGCTGGAGGGCAGCTACTGCGCTCAGGACAGCTGGTGCATTAAGGGTTTGCTGGCCTTATTGCCTTCTCCCTCAGCGCAGAGAGGGAGGATTGACTGGATTGAGGGCGGTGTGTGAAGTTCGGTGAGGACGGACCTCGAGCGGTGGACGGGGCCTGGTCCTCCTGGTCCACCAGCTCCAACTGCTCTCCGGACGGCTGCACCTGCCCCCCCTTCCCCAACTCCAGAGGCTTCTGCTCACCTGCTTTCACCTAACTACTTTCAAGTGGGAGCTTTGAGGTGTGCGCAAGCTCACTCGCACCTGCACCAACCCCAAGCCTCTCAACGGCGGCAAAGAATGCACCGGCGTCTCCACAAAGTTGCCCTTTCCATTCCGGACGAAGTGTAAAAGTGGCCTGTTTTCAGAGTGGAGCTGTGCGAGGCGGAATGTGTCAGTGGGCGGAGGAATGAGACGACACCGCAGGCCTACGGAAACACCATCTGCTGGGCGCACAAGAATGAGCGGGACAAGGCACACCTCAGTGGCCGCTATCTTAGCTACTGGCTTCAGACCTGCTCCGTCCCTATTTCTTGCTAGCTTCCTCCAAGGGGTGGTGAAGCTGGGCCATTGGTTGAGATCGGGTGTGAGCTGGCGGGAGGCGGGGGAAGCTTCATAAGCTACGGGGATGACTTCCCGGACGGGATGAAGTGTGGGACGCCGGAGGACGAGCACAGCTACTGCTTCAACGGGGACTGCATCGTTGCCTCTCCTCTCCCTTCCTCCTCCCTTTCATCTGCTTCTTCCTGCCTACAGGACCCTCGCGGCTGTTCAGCCAAGGCGGAGCGAAGTGGCTGGTGCACGCCACCGAAGGACCTGGAGATTGTGGAGTGTCGTCGCCAGCCTTCCCGAACTAGACGACCAGAGCCCTAACAACAGTCAACCGCACCAACATTGTGTATTTTTATTTCCAGCTTGTCTGCCTGTACAATGAGTTTTTGCTCTTTTAAAAAGTTTTTTGAGCTTTGTATTTTCATTACATTTCCAAAATATGTCATAACGGGCGCATTGAAAATGATGACTGTTTTGCTTTTGCCTTGAAATGTCATGCTTTCTCAGGTGATTTCCAGGCCAGTTGCCAATTGTACAGTTTATTTTCATAGTGCGGTTTTTCTGACTGTATAAATGGTTAATGCGTTTTTTGCACAAAATAAGATTAAAATAGCAGAATTGTGGTGTGGAGGTGGGTTAGTTTGGTTTTGAGTAAAACGAGAGTAGCATCGCACCAATTCTTCTTAGCATAAAACTAACCTAACATCCCATTTTATGCAGATTTTACAACCCACCTACACCCCTAAAATGTTTATTTCTTCAGCAGCTGCGGTGCAAGCATTTTCGCTCAACCATTGGATTGGACTAAAATTTAACCAACCATCTTACATTTTCTCCTTTCTGCGAAAAATCCATGCTACTTGGCAAAAAAGTTTAAGTTTTTGGCAGGATCTAGAGAGACAGAGGGAAGGGCGTTGCAAAAGTGAGGAAAGAGGGTTGAGCGCTGGCCTCAAGAGACTAGAGCCAAACGACAGAACATCATTCTGCCCCCGCCTTTGTCAAGACGGGGCGGGACGAGCTCGCACAAGCTCCTCTCCGCCATTTCTTCTTTCCATACAGAGCTGCAATTCAAGACAGAAGCCTACTTGGTGCAAGTATTCGCTTGCGCTTTCTCCTTTCTAACGTTTAAAGTGTTTGCAGCGTCTCATTTGTCAGGCCTACACTCGGAAACCCCCGCATTCATTCATCAAGACACTCCCAGTCGACACGACAAGTCGTCGGCTTGCGCGTATGGCTCTATTAATAGATGCATTCCAAGTATTTGCTTTTTCTCAAATGATATTTTATGCAAATATTGGTAAACTGTAAGGCATATAAAGCATAATTTCACCTTGCACAACTCTGAGATAATTGTAGAAAACTAATTCGACAATATATTTTAGGAAATGGATAAATTTTACCGCTTTTGTCAAGAAACAACCTTTAACGGCCTAACGCATGTCAATCGAAATAAAAACAAGGTTCGAAACCATTTTTGTAACGATCGCGCCCTAAATGAAAAGGCTTTGAAGTGGGCGCAAGCATTCTGGGTGGTGAGCTTCAGCGCATGTGGAGTGACGGTGATGACTCTTTTCATTGTCACCTATCTCAAATACCACTCTGTACCCACCGGCGTGGATCAACTATTTGTCAAGGGTCATTCACTGTCGTCCATCCTATTCTTTTCCGCACGCTATTTGCTCACAGAATCTCCGAAACTTCCCAGCCTGGCCCTCTGCGGCTACTGGATCGCTCTCTCCAGCTCAGAAGTGGCCGCCCTCAACATTTCCTCCTCCCTTGCCAAAGTTCCCACATCGCTATCCAATGATGGGGCCGTTGGGTAGCAAAAAAAGAGCTGACAGGTACTGCAATGGCGCATGGAGCAGCCGTACCAGGCTGGCATAGCGGTCAACGGCAGCAGTGTCAGCCCCAGAATGCAGCGCCTCCTCAACAGCACCAAACTGGAGTTGCTATCTTGGCCAAGGTAGTTTGCTAGAGGGTGGTGAAAGAAGAGAGTTAGGTATGTCTCACTGATGCTGCGCCTGGGCTACGATCGCTTCGACCAGCTGGCCTTTCGTCTGATGCCGAAGAACAAGCAGGAGGCCATCCTGATGAAGACCAAGAGCAGCGGCTCAGACACCGACATGTGGCTGCAGACCGCCCGACCACAGGCCATCTCCTACGCCAAAGCATCCCCCTCTCCCCTCTTTCATCCAGACACCCGCCAGAGGAGAAACTTCTGGAGGATTATGTGGATTACTTCAATTTCCACTGCACAATTCTGGAGTTCAAGGAGACCAGCCGCCTCTTCATTACTCTTAATCCGCCGCCCTTCGAAGAATTCGGACAGGAGGTAGCTGAGGTTGGGGATGAAGCTGAACTGAGAAGAATGGACGTTGACAGGGGATGGGCGATGCGGCAATGCGACTGCTGCCCTATGCGCGGACGATGACGCTGCGGCAGTTCGACGGGAGCGTGGTCACCAAAGTCCGCCCCGGCTACCAGTACTACGTATCCTTCGCCAAGACGTTGCCCTGCCTTCAAAAATACAATATTCATCCACCACACACCACTTTCAGCACATCCCATCTCATCAACACCAAGAGCAATCCTTGCCTGGTGCCGGAGGAGGACAAGGAGTGCGCCTTCAACTGCTACGTTCATGCTGTAAGGTGGGTGGATTTGCTGAGGTATGGATGCGTGGGGGATGGAGTGGGCGGTTTTTCAGAGCCTCTCTACCAGGCTGCGAACATTGTCAGAGTCTTTTCCTCCATGTCTACTCACCTCCACCAGGCACCGCCCCGTCCTTTCTTTTCTTTATCTACTAAGCCCATCATTTGCAGAAAGACGGAAGCGAATGACTAGCAGTTCAAATGAGGTTCTATTACCGAATATTTGTTAGCTAGACTAAGAAGTGAGTAAAAAGCAGGAAGCGGTGGATAGGGACGAGTTCAACACGGCAGACATGCCGATCTGCGACCCCTGGGAGTGGACGCGGTGCAACCTGAGCAGTCAAACACGGATCACTCGCAAATACGAGCAGTGCAAGGACGACTGCCTGCCTGTCTGCGACTACACCAGCTATCGGTCTCTGCCCTACCGCTTCACAATCCTCATCAGGAGCTGTGTGATGAAGGTTTGGGGCAAAAGCGGAGCGAGCTGAGCAGGAGCTGGTGGTGGGGCAGGCGGAGTGGATCCGCAGCCAGACCTGGATCAACATCGTCCCCGAGGAAGGCCCCCAGCGCAACATCCTCATCGCCCAGTACGAGATCATGGATCTCGCCTACGTTTTTTCTTCCTTCGGAGGGTTGGTACCCAGCTCATACTGCCAGCCCACCTAGCTCCTATTTGCTACTTGCCAGTTACCTGGGCCTTTTCCTGGGCTCGTCAGTGCTGACGCTGCTGCATGCGGCGGCTTTTCTCACCTCACTGCTGCCCCTCTCCTGCCCCTCCGCCACTGCTTCCAGAAAGCCAATCAGGGCAGAAGAGAAGAGACAATCGCCGCCCGCCCTTCTGAATGGCATCCAGTCATTGCAGCGCTTCCCTACTCATTCCGCAGACCCAGAGCCGATTCTTATTTGAATGAGCCAAGAACCTTTTCACCGAATGAAGAAGGAAACCCAACGGCTGAGCATCTTGGAAACTGGCTAGATAAATTTGAAAGGCAGAGGACGCCCACCTGTTTCAAAAAGTTATGGGGAAAATTCTTCCCTATTTTTCATATTCGCAAGCTTTCCGTTTCAACTTGACCCATAACTTTTATGGCAGACTAAGGAAACATGTCATAACTGGTCAACAAAAATTTCAAGCTTACTAAGAACCCCGTGCTGCCTAATATAGGTTTTTATAGGTGGATTATCTTTAAATGTAATACATTTTCTGGAACCAATATTAGCAGTGTCTGAAAAATTAGATGCATCCATCAGATCTAATAAATTTTAATCCTTTTGGGTGCAATAAAGTTTTGGCGCGACGTAAACCAATCAATATTAGTAAATCTGTTTTTTCAAAATTTTAAGAAAAATTATTAAAAAAATAAAAGATAGATTTTAAATAAACCTAATTTTGAGCAAAATAAAATTAAAATGATTGTTTAAATTTGTCAGTTTTAGATGTCTGTACTTAACAAACTGATTCAAAACGATTCAAAAGACTGATTCAAAACGAAAAAATTTTAATTATTTGCAATGTATTATATCAACATTGAATATAACAAGTATATGGCGCAGAGCGCAATAGGTGACCGCGGAGCTCCCCCCCTCCTCCACAACTTAATAACTTTAAGCAAAAAAAAAGTTTGTCCAAATACGTTGAGAATTCGCCATTTCTCAACATACCCCATTTTTCAAAATCTCTACCCAAAAAAGTAATGTTTCAAATGCTCCGGGATCATTTCCACCCCTCCAGATCTTCCTAAAATGTTATTACCTTTCAGCAAAAAAAAGTTTGTCAAAATCCATTGAGAATTTGCCATTTCTCAACATACCCCATTTTTCAAACTTTCTACACAAAAAGTAATGTTTCAAATGCTGCGGGACCAGTTCCACCCCTCCAGATCTTCCGAAAATGTTATTACCTTTCAGCAAAAAAAAAGTTTGTCCAAATCCGTTGAGAATTCGCCATTTCTCAACATACCCCATTTTTCAAATTTTCTACCCAAAAAAGTAATGTTTCAAATGCTCCGGGACCAGTTCCACCCCTCCAGGTCTTCCTAAAATATTATTACCTTTCAGGGAAAAAAAAGTTTGTCAAAATCCGTTGAGAATTGAGCATTTTACAGCATACCCAAATTTTCAACCTTTCTACCCAAAAAAGTAATGTTTCAAATGCTCGGAAACCAGTTCCACCCCTCCAGATCTTCCTAAAATAGCATTACCTTTCAGGAAAAAAAAAGTTTGTCAAGATCCATTGAGAATTCGCCCGGGGCCAGCATTTCCAGATATATTGGGCTGGCGCGAGGGAGCAAAGCGAACCGTCAGCGCCCAGCCCCTCTTTTCGACCCAGGTGTATTGGGCTGGCGCGAGGGAGCGCAGCGACCGTCAGCGCCCAGCCCCTCTTTTCGACCCAGGTGTATGTTTTGAGGGTTATTGCCAGATCTTAAAATTGATAAGAGTTTTTCTCAGCCCAGCCAGCACGGATTGAACTGATTTTGGCTGCAATGGAAAGGCCAACATCAAATTATGGGGGGTACTCGCGAAAAACTGCTTATAAGTTAAGATTTGATAGAGAAAATCGCAAAACAAAAGTGCCGCACGAACTCCTTCCCTTCTTCCCTTCTTCCCTTCTTCCCTTCTTCGCATCTACTCCATGAACGGGTGTAGGTATTCATTTAACCCCCCCCCCCCCACACCTGCGTCCTTGGCTCTTGGGCTTTGTTCAATCATATAACCTTTTAGTCATGTACAAAGATAGATGGATAGGTGGTGTAGTGGTGAAAGCGATTGGCAACCAGGTTAATCTATCAGGTTCGAATCCTGACAATGGCATTTACTTTTATTGTATGTTTAAAATTGAATAAATAACTGGTACTAGCGGCATGCTAAAAGTAAAGCTGTTTTTCCATGGAAATTTTTTTTCAAATGTTTTCAATTAAAGCTATACCATTGCCAAAGCAAATTTTTAGGGTCTTTTCTCTTGGTATCATCACACTGGTCATCATCAACCTGCGAAATACATGGTACCATCGGCAAGCCAAAAGTAAAACTCTTTCCTCCCAAAAATCGAATGTTTTTGAGTATAAGGCCGAGGAAATTTAATTTAAAAAAGAACTAATAAAAATATAGAACATAAATCAAAATAATTTTTATGAACAAGAATCTTTATTTAAATGTTCATGCATAAAAATAATGAGTTTTATTTTGGTATCTTTAAAGTTGAAGAAATAAATGGTACCATCGGCAAGCCAAAAGTAAGCTCTTTTCTCCCAAAAAAACAATTGCCCCGAGTGTAAAGTCAAAGAAATTTCCCTACTACGAGTGGAATCTGCTGTGTCACCTGTATTTTGTTTGAGCGCGCATGAAAAGAGTTCTTGAACTGTGCGCGAAAACAAAATGCAAATGCCCCACAAGCAGATTCCACTCGTAGTAGGGAAATTTCTTTGACTTTACACTCGGGGCAATTGTTTTTTGGGAGAAAAGAGCTTACTTTTGGCTTGCCGATGGTACCATTTATGTTTTGAGGGTTATTGCTAGATCTTTATTTTGATAAGGCTCTAGCTCGTCACAGGGAGCTTCAATCTTTCTAATTCTTTTTGCATTGGAAAGAGCTTCATCAAATTGACCAAAACTCGCGAGAAATCGCTGAAAAGTCTCAGAATTGTAGTAAATTTTGTAAAAAACCATTTGTCCGAACTCCTACTCCTCCTCCTCCTTCTTCTTCTCCGCATCTATTCAATGGACGATAGTAGGTATTCATTTCTTCCCCCCGCCCCCTGCCCCCGGTCACTGGGCTTCATCATGTAGTCATTTATTGATAAATCTGAAGTTGGGATAAGGTGGCATATGCCCCAGTGGTGTAGTGGTGTACGCGATTGGTCAGATGAATGAACCTGGCAGGTTCGAATCCTTCTCAAGTGTTCTTTTTTATTTTTGTCTGTTTAAAGTTGAGAAAACAACTGGTATCATCGGAAGGCCTAATGTAAAGCTCTATTTTCCCAAAAATCGATTCTCCTAAACATAATCTAAGAAAATTTCTCAAAAATATTTGTTTGCCAATAGATTTGCATTGTAATATCCGATTTGAAAATTTTTTTAAAGTTTTTGTTCATTATTTATTTATTTATCCAATAAAATATTAGTTAAATATGTAACCAACATTATAAAATTTGTATTTATAAATTTTATACTATATTAAAAGTGGAAGAAATATCTGGTACCATCGGCAGGCCAAAAGTGGGTCTCTTTTCTCCAAAATTTGCAATTGACTCGAGTAAAAAGTAAAGGAAATACATTTTATACTAGTGGAATCTGCTGCGTCATCTGCATTTTGTTTTTGGGCGCGCATGGAAAGAGACACTGAACTGCGCGCCAAAAACAAAATGCAACTGTCCAAGCAGCAGATTCCACTAGTATAAAATGTATTTCCTTTACTTTTTACTCGAGTCAATTGCAAATTTTGGAGAAAAGAGACCCATTTTTGGCCTGCCGATGGTACCAGATATTGGCCTGGCGCGAGGGAGTGCAGCGACCGTCAGCGCCCAGGCCCTCTTTTTGACCCAGGTGTATGTTTTGAGGGTTATTGCCAGATCTCAAAATTGATAAGCGTTTTTCTCAACCCAGATAGCACCGATCGCAATGATTTTTGCTGCAACGGAAAGGGCAACATCGAATTATGGGGGGTACTCGCGAAAAGCAGCATAAAAGTTCGGATTTGATGGAGAAAATCGAAAACAAGTTGCCGTCCGAACTCCTGCTGCCCTGCCCTGCCCTGCTGCCCTGCTGCTTCGCATCTGCTAATGAACGAGAGTAGGTATTTATTCGATCTCCCCCCTTTACTTGAACCCAGTGCTCAACTGCGCAGATTTGCATGAAACTAATAAACTACTCCCTTAACAAATATATGCGCCCCTGTGGTGTAATGGTAAAACGACTGGCTTATGGATGAGCCTATTGGGTTCGAAGCTGGCAAAATTAATCTGATTAAGTTAGTTAATTTTTATTTTTGCATGACTTTTAATGTAGAAGAAATATCTGGTACCATCGGCAAGCTGAAAGTAAAGCTCTTTTCCCCTAAAAATCTAATTTTCCGAGTGTAAGGCCAAGGAAATTTAAATTGAAAAAATACAGAACAATAATAAAAACAGAACATATATACATTAAACACATAAATTAAAATGATTTTAATGAATAACAAAAATGAGTTTTATTTTTGTATCTTAAAAGTTGAGGAAATAAATGGTACCATCGGCAAGCCAAAAGTAAGCTCTTTTCTCCCAAAAAAAACAATTGCCCCGAGTGTAAAGTCAAGGAAATTTCCCTACTATGAGTGGAATCTGCTGTGTCACCTGTATTTTGTGTGAGCGCGCATGAAAAGAGTTCTTAAACTGCGCGCGAAAACAAAATGCAGATGCCCCACAAGCAGATTCCACTCATAGTAGGGAAATTTCCTTGACTTTACACTCGGGGCAATTGTTTTTTTTGGGAGAAAAGAGCTTACTTTTGGCTTGCCGATGGTACCATTTATATATATATTGGGCTGGCGCGAACGGAGCTTTAGCGCAGTGTCAGCGCCCAGCCCCTCTTTTCGACCCAGGTGTACGTTTTGAGGGTTATTGCTAGATCTTAATTTTGATAAGGCTCTTGCTTCTCACAGGAAGCTCCATTTGCTTTGATTTTTGTTGCAATAGAAAGAGCATATGCAAATTGACCAAAACTCGCGAGAAATCGCCCAAAAATTGTAGAATACAAGTGAAAATCACCCAAAACCATTTGTCCGAACTCCTTCTCCTTCTCCTTCTCCTCCTTCTCCTCCTCCGCATCTATTCAATGGACGATAGTAGGTATTCATTTCGTCCCCCCACCCCCCATCCTCAGCTGCCTAGACCACATGTATTTTTATTCATAAGTCTTCAGTAAAAGAACTGAGGCATATGCACCAGTGGTGTAGTGGTGTAAGCGTTTGGCCAGCTGGATGAAACTGGCAGGTTTGAAACCTTCACAGGCACTCCTTTTTTTATTTTTGTGAATTTTAGTTTTTTAACTGGTACCATCGGCAGGCCATAAGTAAAGCTCTTTTCTCCCAAAAATCGATTGCCCTAAGTATGCGGCAAGAAAATTTCTCAAAAATATATTAGTTTGCCAACAAATTTGCATTGTATTTCATTTTCGAAACTTTTCTTTTTGTTATATTTAAAAAAAGTTTAATTATTTATTTATTCAATAAAATATTAACCAAATATATGACCAACAATATAAAATTTGTTTTCTATACGTTTTATACTATATTAAAAGTGGAAGAAATATCTGGTACCATCGGCAGGCCAAATGTGGGTCTCTTTTCTCCAAAATTAGCAATCGCCTCGAGTAAAAAGTCAAGGAAATACAATTTCTGCTAGTGGAATCTGCTGCGTCATATGCATTTTGTTTTTGGGCGCGCATGGAAAGAGACACTGAACTGCGCGCCAAAAACAAAATGCAACTGTCCAAGCAGATTCCACTAGCAGAAATTGTATTTCCTTGACTTTTTACTCGAGGCGATTGCTAATTTTGGAGAAAAGAGACCCACATTTGGCCTGCCGATGGTACCAGATATCCTAGGGCGCGACAGCGCCCTAGTTATGAATGGGTGATCGAGTTTTTAAGTGGTTGCATGTCCCGAGGTTCAGCGCCTTGGATATTGGATGAAACCTATGACATTTATATATCAATCGAAAGCTCTCAATGAGATCTCAATGACGAAAATCCTGAAATCTTGATTTTGGCCTTAGAATTTTTGAAATATCCAATAAACCTCCAAAAAACGTTCAAAACCAGGACATTGCTAACTTTGAAGTGTTCTCATTTTAGAACAAAAGTGAAATTCAAAAATCGAAGAATTACGTGTTTTAGGAAATTTTCTGGTCCATCTGGTGATGTATTTGGTTTTATAAGTTTTCTGGCAAAATTTCTCAATCAATTCACGTTTGTGAAAGAGATCTTGCTCGATTTTGTCATCTACCCATTTACCTAATGTTTCAATGCAGCTAAACTGCGCAGTTTTACATGTTCAGCTCCCCTCATTTTAAATTGATGCTCAGGTTGTCATAGGACTGAGCTCCATCTAAGCCTGTGCAAGGGCATTTCCTGGGGCGCGACAGCAAGATTTAGATGGTTGCTTTCATAAAATCGAATTGAATGTGAATGAATTCCTGGAGGAACTCTAAGAAATTCTCCGATTGGCAAAATTCTTAATGACTGTATGAAGCCTTGTTCATGTGGCAATAAAATATGAGTTCCACTGTGGAAGTTCCACATGGCCAAGATCTGGACAAGACTAAAATGCTACAGCATGTGCAGCTTATGAATTGGCAATCATCAAAAAGAAGTAGACTAGTTGTGACAAAATCGTGATAAATTTTGATTCCTAGGGCGCGACAGCGCCCTAGTTATGAATGGGCGATCGAGTTTTTGGGTGGTTGCATGTCACGGCCTTGAGCTCCTTGGATATTGGTTAAAACTATAGACATATGCATATCGATCGAAAGCTCTTATGCTGCTGCAGATGACGAAAATCTTGAAATTTTGAATTTGGCCTTAGAATTTTAGAAATCTCCAAAAAACCTCCAAAAAACACTCAAAAACAGGACATTGCTAACTTTGAAGTGTTCTCATTTTAGAACAAAAGCGAAATTCAAAAATCGAAGAATTACGTGTTTTAGGAAATTTTCTGGCCCATCTGGTGATATATTTGGTGGCATAAGTTTCCTGGCAAAATTTCTCAATCAATTCACATTTGTGAAAGAGATTTTGCCCATTTTTGTCGTCTACCCATTTACCTGATGTTTCAATGCACCTAAACTGCGCAGTTTTACATGTTCCGCTGCCCTCATTTATTAATTGATGCTCAGGTTGTCATAGGAGTGAATTCCATCTAAGCCTGTGCAGGTGAATATTATCGAAATTAGGAGAGTTGGACATTTGGAGAGAGTGAAAATTGTAGACATTTCGAACAAAAGCATAGAGGAATTTCCCAATCAATTTACTGTTTTGAAAAACATAAATTTAAAATTAAAACAAAACTCTTAAAGTCTTGTTCATGTGGCACACTTTAGTCTTGTTCATGTGGTAAATAAAATGTTTCCCACATGACCAAGATCTTGACTAGACTAAAATGCTACAGCATGCAAAGCTTATGAATTTTCAGTCATCAAAAAGATCAAGACTAGTTGTAACGCAATCGTGGTTTATTTCGACTCAAATTGAGGCCCATTTTGAGCGAAAATTTTATCTGGTCCATTGCATCAGTATTGGTTCATCTAAATACTCCACTGGTCATTCATAAGCAGGCGGCAATTTTGGCATAAAAAGGACATAAACTAAAGAAAAAGATAATAATTAAAGAGAATAAAATTTAACAATCCGGTTAATGCCATAAAATTAAATAAAATTAGTTTGCTAAACTTGTACCTGTAATAAAATCAATTTTCAAATAAATAAGATGTAACAAAAAATGAACAATGGTAAAATAATTTTAAATGAGCTAAGGTAAAATAAAATTTAGCAGTATTTTGAAACATGCAAATTTTCATTTTAATGTGAATAAAGTTTTTTTTAATTTATAACTTTTTTTTCGAGGCTTGAAAATAACCTAATAAGGTTCAAAAAAATAATTCTTAAAGCAAATATAGATTAAAGGAAAAACAAAAACGAATATGCTACTGCCATAAATTGCCGCCTGCTCATGAATGACCAGTGGAGTTTTTAGATGAACCAATACTGATGCAATGGACCAGATAAAATTTTCGCTCAAAATGGGCCTCAATTTGAGTCGAAATAAACCACGATTGTGTTACAACTAGTCTTGATCTTTTTGATGACTGAAAATGCATAAGCTTTGCATGCTGTAGCATTTTAGTCTAGTTAAATTATGAACCACTTTGAGTTAAAATTTTAACAGGCTCGTTTACAAAATCCGATCATTCATAAGCAGGCGGCAATTTTGGCACAAAGAGGACAAAAATTAGTGAAAAATAAAAAAGAAAATATAACTACTAAAATAAATAAAAACATGTGTTAAAATGTAATTAAGTGTTTTGAAGGTAAATCGAAGAAATTTTTCTGAATTTTCGGGCATGATGAAATTTTAAATTTACTAAATGAAGCGTAACAAAATAAAACAAATACAAATTAAAATTGCAATTGAATCAAAATTAGCTAAATTTGGTTGGAATTTGCAATATAATCAATTTTTTTTTATTTTAATCTGATCATGCATCAACTTTGACATGTTTTATTCTGTAAGAGGCTTAAAAATAATTTAGTAAAGTTCGCAAAAAACTTATCATTTGAGCAAGAAGTGAAGACAGAACAAAAACTGGAATAATCTAGGTGACAGGGTTTCTGCCATAAATTGCCGCCTGCTTATGAATGATCGGATTTTGTAAACGAGCCTGTTAAAATTTTAACTCAAAGTGGTTCATAATTTAAATCAAAATTTATCACGATTTTGTCACAACTAGTCTACTTCTTTTTGATGATTGCCAATTCATAAGCTGCACATGCTGTAGCATTTTAGTCTTGTTTAGTAACCTCTATAGACCGCGGAGCGGCCCTTCGGGCCGGTCCGCGGTCAAAAAGTTAAAATAAGTCCAAGAGCCGTTGCGAAAAAAATCTCAAAATACCTCATTGCGAAAAGTTTTAAAATACTACTCTTTTGCAGCGGCGCGCGTTTCCTGATATACAGGGTGTTTCCATCGTCTAGTCGGCCCGCCTTTGCATCATGCCAGGAAGCAGAAGTAACCATGCGAGTTTTATTGCCCATATGCCGTCGGTTCGCCGCAATCAAGAGGTTGATTCAGCCTGGCGGGGAAAATGCAGTGCAGCGCTATATTGCATTCAGGATGCGAAGAGGCTTGTGCAGCGGGAGTTCTGAAGATTCAGAGGCTGTCAAGCGTCAGGAGGCCGAGTGGCGGGCCAAACTTGCCCAGATCACGGAATACTATAGGTCCCTGCCACATGCATCTCTACACAGCCGAGGTGAAAGAACAGAAACTGCAGTCAGTATGAAGCAGAGTACCGCGGAGAGGCGGTGCCAGCGGTGGAGTGGATCCGTCCACCGGAGGAAACTTTCTCCATCTCAACCACCCGGGGCCGTACAGGCGTCTTTGACTTGGAGGAGCTGGTATTTCGCCTTTTTAGAAGGACTGCTCAAAGTGGCAGCTTTCAAGGTGGAGTTTCTGCGAGCGGAGAGGGCGAAAAACCTGTTTGCTGCCAGGGTGGGTGAGGAGGAGGAGGGGGAAGGCGCGAGTCATGTCCTCATCTGCTCCCCCTTTTCCAATCGGCATATGCGAGCCCTGTTCGAGCGCGTCAACAAGGTTCGCCCAGAGATGCGCGCCAGTGAAAGCAGAGCATCTCTGGCCTGCCTCAGCTCTACAAGCTAAAGAAGTCGGAGAGCGATCCCTTCCTGGTGGGCCATCGAGTACGCAGCTCAGAGGACTGGCGGGCCGTCAACCTGGGCAACATTCTGCTCCACATCATGGTCCAACACCTCAACTCCATCACTCTGCCCTAGGGGCATCAAAACGGTGCAGACAGAAGAGGCACGGGAGCAGTACGACCTGGAACAGCTGTGGGCAGTGGGGCCGGTGCTTGACGCACAGGCAAAGGAAGCACGAGATGCCGGCATTGCTTCCATCGAGTCCTGGCAGGCCGCCACCTACCGCCCCTACCAAGTCGGCATACGCATTGGCGATCGGTTGTCTTGTCAAAGATCTTTTCTTACTGACCAATTTTGATCTTATAGTCACCCGTACACCTTCCTGGATCAGCCTAGTGAAGAAAAGAAGCTGCAATGGGAAGAGAAGAAGGCCAAGTGGAAAGAGAGCCTTGGTTGATGATGTGCAGCATTCTGCTTTGTATTTTAACTTCCAGATTCAGTAAAATATTTGACATCGGCCTATCGCAAAAAGTTAAGACAAAAAACAATTGAATCTTCTTGTTTTGCTGATTTTATTGAAAGAAGAGAGATGTAGTTTGAATTTACGCTAGGTTGTGAAAGAAGCGATGAGTTTCATCAGCGTGGCACCCGATTCCGATTTCCCCATTCAGAATCTGCCCTATGGCATATTCTCCACTGAAGCTAACGTGAGCTGCTGTCAAATTTCACCAGAAATCTTTCTCCTTGACCCCCAATTTCTAGCCAAGGAAGCGAATCGGAGTGGCGATCGGGGATTTCGTCCTCGACTTGTCAGTCATCAAAGACCTTTTCACCGGTCCTCTGCTGTCCAGCAATCAGGACGTTTTCGCACAGGTATGAGCCTTGTTCAACTACTCCTTCAACAACTCTGACAGCTTGACAGAGCTCACTGAATGCCTTCATGGCGTTGGGCAAGGCTGCCTGGGCCGAGGCTCGGCAGTCCCTGCAAAGCCTCCTATCCACGGACAATCCCACCCTACGCGACAACAAAGAACTGCGTGACGCTGCTTTCACTCCCATCGTTTCCTTCCAACCTCCCAGCGGCCAGTAGAGGGGCGTGCGGGGTTGATTGAAGACAGGGGCGGTGCTGTGGCTGCCGGCGGAGATCGGGGACTACACGGACTTCTACTCCTCCCGCCAGCACGCGGAGAACGTGGGCATCATGTTCCGCGGCAAGGAGAACGCCCTCATGCCCAACTGGCTCCACATACCCATCGGCTACCACGGCCGAGCCTCCTCCGTTGTCGTCTCCGGCACGCCCATCCGACGACCCGCCGGTCAGACCAAGCCCGAAGATGGTGCCATTGCTAGCTCAATGTGCTCGGATGGATTAGTTTTCAAGAGCTTTTCTTCTAGGGCCACCCGTGCATGGGCCGTGCCGTCTGTTGGACTTTGAGCTGGAGATGGGCTTCTTTGTGGGCGGGCCGGGGAAGGAACTGGGGGAGCCGTTGAGCATGGCTGAGGCCGCGGACAGGATTTTCGGCTTCGTCGTCATGAACGACTGGTCCGGTCTGCTTTCCCCCTTCCATCTCCAGGCGAAGGGGAAAATTGGGTGCAATGCAGCAAGGGACATTCAGAAGTGGGAGTACCAGCCGCTGGGCCCCTTCAACGGGAAGAACTTTGGCACCAGCATCTCGCCCTGGGTCGTAACCGCTGAGGCTCTCCAGCCCTACTTTCTCCCCAATCCCACTCAGGTAACCTCTTGTCGATGTCGTCTCTGCTTCACGATCATCCGAAATTGGAGGATCCACCCCCGCTGCCCTACCTGCAAAACGAAGCAGCTTGGACAGTGCCGGTAGAGCTGGAGGTTGGGATCCAGGCTGAGGGAATGAGCAAGCCCGGCATCGTCACCCGCTCCAACTACCAGGTTCCTCTCAACCTCTCCCACTCTGCAACAAAGCAAAAAGGAGCTCATTGGCAGTACATGTACTGGACGCCGGTGCAGCAGCTGGTGCACCACGCGAGCGGCGGCTGCAACATGCGCCCCGGCGACCTCCTCGGCTCTGGCACCATCTCTGGACCAGAGCAGAGCCAGTCATTTTACAACCCACTCATCCTTCTCTCTATTATCTCTTTCTTCCATTCGGGCAGGTTCGGGAGCATGCTGGAGCTGTGCTGGAAGGGGACGCGAACGGTGGACATTGGGGAGGGGCAGACGAGGAAGTTCCTTCAGGACGGCGACACCGTCATCATGCGAGGTGAGAATTATCACTGGCTAGATTCAAAAATGCGAAAGATGCTGGAATCAATTTGCAGGTCATGTCAACGGCAATGGCTTTCGCATTGGCTTCGGCCAGTGTGCTGGAAAGGTGCTGCCAGCGAAAAGCCTGTGAAAGGGTGCACTTGTTTTGGGTGACGGGTCTTTTGCTCACTTTTTGCACCTTGCTCAGGGGACTTCCATTTTTCGCATATTCCCAATCAAATTCGAAACACCTGTGCACTTCATAGTTTCACTACTTGCCAATGCATCGCTAGTGCTTGCCTTTTCCCAATCGGTGCATAATAAACAGTTGCCTATCCTAAAAGCTTGCATTAGAGGACAAAGCCACAAACAGGCCATATTTCTTAGTTCCTGGGTACTAAACTAAAATGGCTAAACAAAAAGGTTTAGAATTGTCAATGGCTGCCTTTCGTTTGGCAACAGGGTTCAGTCGGCGCTTGTGCAATGCAGCTGCTGCTCCAAGCACCGCTTTTGCCAGCCTGGACCCTAGCTTTTTGGAAGAAAAGAAAAGAAAACCCAAGCACAGAAAGCCAGAAACCCAAATTCCGCCAACCGAAAAACGAGCCAAAAAGGCTCCAAGGTTTCTCATACCCGCCCAGTCAGCCTGTGTCTAAATATGGAATTTAAGGAGGGCAAAAATCGCGCTAAAAGACGTTTACGGGACGCCAGATCCAGCGGACACTTTTGGCCTCCTTGCGTCAGCAAAACAGAGCGGTCCCTCTTCTGCTTGCAAGAGGAGTCTGGCATGCTAGTGAGGCTCTGCTTAGGCCCTAATGAGCAGAACTTCGACATGGATGAAGTGGAGAAGCGCGACCGTCGCTATCAGCGCCAGGAGCAGGCCGCCCATGAAGCAGAGTGTATCAGTTGATATACTCGCAAAAGGATTGTGAATAAAACAGTTTGAAGTGGAAGAGGACGGGGCGGTGAGCTTCCGAGCATTCAGCAACCCTCAAGACCCCCTCTGGTACGCCCAGCAGTGCACTCAGCTGGCCGCGGAGGGCAAGGTTGGAGTAGAAGCGCCACTGTTCACTTCCACAGGTGCAAACGGAATTGTAGCTGGTGGAGTGCGTGGCAATGTTGGAGAAGCGAATGCTGGGCGAGGATCTGGTCCCACCGCGTCTGCTCAACTTCGATGTCGTTATCAAGCCCCTGTCCAAGGCCGGCCATTTCGCCAAGTGCTTCCAGCTTCTGACAAGGGTTTGAGTTGGAGTGAGAAGAGGAGGTGTGAGAAGGGACGGAAGGGTTGAGGCCAAGACGTTGGGCATAGAGCCGGGTCCACGGATGGTGACGGGGCTTCTGAACGCCTGTGCAATGAGCAAAAAGTCCGCGGAGGCTCTTCGCCAGGCCAAGCTCTATCTGGAGAACCTGGAGAACCTTGGCCAACGCCTCAACGCCATCCAGATGAACGTCTGCCTCAAGCTCTTCGGCAGGTTTCTATCTTACTTTTCCCTCCATCAATCGCATTTCTCTCCAGTCTCATTCTAGGTTCCCCATCAATCATTCTAGCAAAATCATTCCAACTAAATTCCACCAGCGAGCCAGATGGAGTGCAGGCATGGGGACCTGGAAAGTGCGCTGCGAATGATGGACAGAATGAAAGCGGAGGGCATGCGGCCGGACAGACGAACTCTGGCCCACCTCCTCAGCGCCGCCATCAGCGACACTCAGGCCGGCTCCAGCCTTGCCATTCAAGTCTCCCTTCCCCTTCACCGAAAGCAACTACACAATGCCTAGTGTGTCTTGTCTCTCAGCTGTGGCGCACTGGCCTGGGAGCTGGTGCAAAGCCGGACGCGGGGGCCTTCTCCAACCTCCTCCGCGCCATCCGCGACTGCTCTCTCGGCAGCCCGGACACAGCAGCCGCCCTCCTGCGCACCCAGCCCAAACCCAGCCTCAAGCAAGGCAGCAAGCCAGCTCTTCTGCCTTCAGCGCCTCCTGGCTAGTCTATCGACAGCGACAGAAGTAGGTGTTGGTTGAGAGGGCATTGGGTACAGGCGAGGCAGTGTGGTTGGCGCTGGAGGAGAGCCTGAAGCGGCAGTTGGTGCCGGGGCAGAGTCTGCTGGAGTTCCAGGGCCAGGCAGAGCCTGCCGAGCCCCGCCAGTACCGCCACCATCTCCTCAATCCCCACTTCCAGGTTCCCACAGTGCCTTCGCTGACCCCTTGCACTTGCGAGCATGCAATGGGCAGTGTCCGAGCACAGTGGACAGTCTGCTGGCGAGGTGTGGCAGGGAATCGGCGACGGAGCGATTCGCGCTGCTCGGCGGCCATCGCTCCATCATCGGCCTCATGCGTCGCTTCAATCTCCGCCCGGATGTTCAGGGTTCCTTCACTCCCCTCCTCAGGACTTCTACGGAAAGCTAAAGTTGTGGTGAAAGGAGCTACGCTGATGCTGGAGATGCTGCCGGGGTCCAGGGCGCTGGAGGAGGATTTCCTGGCCGCTTTAAGAACGGCTGGTGTGAAGTTGGATGCTGATTTCTACGCTCTGCTCATCAGGTGGAGCTAGGATGGAGGTGGATTGGAGAGGAATAGGAGGGGTTGAAGACGGCGAGGAGGGCGTGGAGAGGATGAGGCGGGGCGAGAAGTGCTGGCCTTGATGCGAAGCGAGGCTTTGCTGCCGAACCAGCGGACCTTCGGCTGTCTAGCTTTCACCTGCCGAACGTATCTCCCGTTTTCCACACCTTCATAGACACGCGTCAAAATTGAAAAAACCTGTCAAAATGGGCTGAAGTATAAGGACTTTTGTGGAAGGCATAAAAATATTGCGAAGGCTCAATTGAATGATGCTGATTGAGGCGCGCTGAGGGGCGGGAGCTGGTGGAGAGCATGGGCTCACTGGGGGTGGCTATGAACAGCCCGATAGCCACCTGTCTCCTCAGAAACGCCCTCTACCGCTCCGACTGGGCCTATGCTGCCGATGCCATACAGTCCATCCTCCTCCCATCCGCCAACCAGCAATAAAGCTGTTGCTGCCAGATGGCTGATGAAGGCTGGAGCGACGGAGCATTCCGTGCGGGTGTTGGAGAGGGCGCTGGAGCAGAGCGTGCAGCGACTGAGACAGGAAGAGAGGGAGGGGCGATTGAAGCTGGACGCTTTCCGCGCCTCTCCTGCCTACCGTCGCACCTACACCCTATTCCGTCAGCGCTATAGGTCCTTGGCCCAGCTACTAGAACTCATCAATTCATTGCTGCCTTCGTTAGGGAGCTTTTGCAACAGCGCCTGAGCGGGGAGGAGGACGCGGATGCAGAGCTGGACAAGGCTTTGAAAAAGCTAGACACCAGCCTTTTGCATCCGGATTTCGTGCCACAGCCAGATCCTGTCAAGTATCACTGATGGCATGTTTTGTACTGTGAAAAGGAAGCATATACTGGCCTCTAAGTGGGTGTATGGGTGGCAGGTGAAAAATGCGCCAGCCTTAGAGAACTTAGAGCTGACAGAAGCAGAATAATAAGTAAAAAGATGGCAGCAGTGGAGATAGAGCGCTGGCTGTCTACCCAGCTGAACGATCTCTGGATAAGGGCCTATTCTCTCGGCCCCGAGCTGCCAGCTAAGATCAAGGCATTTGTCCTCTCTTTTATCACCCTTCCAATCCACAAAGGCCTTCTTATATGCCGCCTATGCGAGAGCAGAGCCAAACAATCGAAGCAGACGCGGCTGCACTCTCATGATCGAAGTTGTCCGTCTCCTGGTCGACGAGCATGAGCAGAGTTTGGAATGACTCAGGACACTGGCAGCTCTAATGGTCCCTGTCTTTGCCAGTCCGTTGGCTGCGGCTCCTGCTGGCCATGGGAGCAGACGCGAACCAAGGCGACACTCGGCGGGGCCGAAACCCGCTCATGTTCGCCGCCGCCCTGGGCCAGCAGCATCTAATGCCCCTCCTCCTGGTTCCCTGCTGCATAGCCTCGCCTTACCTAATGAGAGCAGGAGGGCAGGAGGTATCGTCGGTGGAGGCAAAGGACAGTCTGGGCAACACGGCTCTCATGCATGCCGTACTCTCAAGCTCGCCCGCCGTCCTTCACAGCATCATCCGCTTCCTTCTCCGCACATTCGTTGCTTCTGCACCTCTTCTCCTTGCCCCTCCTTGCGACTCCTCGAGGCTTGCAGCGCTACGACGCGCTCTTTGCCAAGAATCTGATGGGGAACAGTGCGGAGAAGCTGGCCCTGAAAGCAGCCCGCTACGACCTGGCCACCCTGCTCAGACGCCGTCGGCTCAGCCTCTTTCATCACATCCACTTCCAACTCGCCTGCTATCACAGCTCCAAGCAGCTCATGGGGTTGACATGGAACTTCATTGACGAAGCTGGCCCTGAAAGCAGCCCGCTACGACCTGGCCGCCCTGCTCAGACGCCGTCGGCTCAGCCTCTTTCATCACATCCACTTCCAACTCGCCTGCTATCACAGCTCCAAGCAGCTCATGGGGTTGACATGGAACTTCATTGACGAAGCTGGCCCTGAAAGCAGCCCGCTACGACCTGGCCGCCCTGCTCAGACGCCGTCGGCTCAGCCTCTTTCATCACATCCACTTCCAACTCGCCTGCTATCACAGCTCCAAGCAGCTCATGGGGTTGACATGGAACTTCATTGACGAAGCTGGCCCTGAAAGCAGCCCGCTACGACCTGGCCGCCCTGCTCAGACGCCGTCGGCTCAGCCTCTTTCATCACATCCACTTCCAACTCGCCTGCTATCACAGCTCCAAGCAGCTCATGGGGTTGACATGGAACTTCATTGACGAAGCTGGCCCTGAAAGCAGCCCGCTACGACCTGGCCGCCCTGCTCAGACGCCGTCGGCTCAGCCTCTTTCATCACATCCACTTCCAACTCGCCTGCTATCACAGCTCCAAGCAGCTCATGGGGTTGACATGGAACTTCATTGACGAAGCTGGCCCTGAAAGCAGCCCGCTACGACCTGGCCGCCCTGCTCAGACGCCGTCGGCTCAGCCTCTTTCATCACATCCACTTCCAACTCGCCTGCTATCACAGCTCCAAGCAGCTCATGGGGTTGACATGGAACTTCATTGACGAAGCTGGCCCTGAAAGCAGCCCGCTACGACCTGGCCGCCCTGCTCAGACGCCGTCGGCTCAGCCTCTTTCATCACATCCACTTCCAACTCGCCTGCTATCACAGCTCCAAGCAGCTCATGGGGTTGACATGGAACTTCATTGACGAAGCTGGCCCTGAAAGCAGCCCGCTACGACCTGGCCGCCCTGCTCAGACGCCGTCGGCTCAGCCTCTTTCATCACATCCACTTCCAACTCGCCTGCTATCACAGCTCCAAGCAGCTCATGGGGTTGACATGGAACTTCATTGACGAAGCTGGCCCTGAAAGCAGCCCGCTACGACCTGGCCGCCCTGCTCAGACGCCGTCGGCTCAGCCTCTTTCATCACATCCACTTCCAACTCGCCTGCTATCACAGCTCCAAGCAGCTCATGGGGTTGACATGGAACTTCATTGACGAAGCTGGCCCTGAAAGCAGCCCGCTACGACCTGGCCGCCCTGCTCAGACGCCGTCGGCTCAGCCTCTTTCATCACATCCACTTCCAACTCGCCTGCTATCACAGCTCCAAGCAGCTCATGGGGTTGACATGGAACTTCATTGACGAAGCTGGCCCTGAAAGCAGCCCGCTACGACCTGGCCGCCCTGCTCAGACGCCGTCGGCTCAGCCTCTTTCATCACATCCACTTCCAACTCGCCTGCTATCACAGCTCCAAGCAGCTCATGGGGTTGACATGGAACTTCATTGACGAAGCTGGCCCTGAAAGCAGCCCGCTACGACCTGGCCGCCCTGCTCAGACGCCGTCGGCTCAGCCTCTTTCATCACATCCACTTCCAACTCGCCTGCTATCACAGCTCCAAGCAGCTCATGGGGTTGACATGGAACTTCATTGACGAAGCTGGCCCTGAAAGCAGCCCGCTACGACCTGGCCGCCCTGCTCAGACGCCGTCGGCTCAGCCTCTTTCATCACATCCACTTCCAACTCGCCTGCTATCACAGCTCCAAGCAGCTCATGGGGTTGACATGGAACTTCATTGACGAAGCTGGCCCTGAAAGCAGCCCGCTACGACCTGGCCGCCCTGCTCAGACGCCATCGGCTCAGCCTCTTTCATCACATCCACTTCCAACTCGCCTGCTATCACAGCTCCAAGCAGCTCATGGGGTTGACATGGAACTTCATTGACGAAGCTGGCCCTGAAAGCAGCCCGCTACGACCTGGCCGCCCTGCTCAGACGCCGTCGGCTCAGCCTCTTTCATCACATCCACTTCCAACTCGCCTGCTATCACAGCTCCAAGCAGCTCATGGGGTTGACATGGAACTTCATTGACGAAGCTGGCCCTGAAAGCAGCCCGCTACGACCTGGCCGCCCTGCTCAGACGCCGTCGGCTCAGCCTCTTTCATCACATCCACTTCCAACTCGCCTGCTATCACAGCTCCAAGCAGCTCATGGGGTTGACATGGAACTTCATTGACGAAGCTGGCCCTGAAAGCAGCCCGCTACGACCTGGCCGCCCTGCTCAGACGCCGTCGGCTCAGCCTCTTTCATCACATCCACTTCCAACTCGCCTGCTATCACAGCTCCAAGCAGCTCATGGGGTTGACATGGAACTTCATTGACGAAGCTGGCCCTGAAAGCAGCCCGCTACGACCTGGCCGCCCTGCTCAGACGCCGTCGGCTCAGCCTCTTTCATCACATCCACTTCCAACTCGCCTGCTATCACAGCTCCAAGCAGCTCATGGGGTTGACATGGAACTTCATTGACGAAGCTGGCCCTGAAAGCAGCCCGCTACGACCTGGCCGCCCTGCTCAGACGCCGTCGGCTCAGCCTCTTTCATCACATCCACTTCCAACTCGCCTGCTATCACAGCTCCAAGCAGCTCATGGGGTTGACATGGAACTTCATTGACGAAGCTGGCCCTGAAAGCAGCCCGCTACGACCTGGCCGCCCTGCTCAGACGCCGTCGGCTCAGCCTCTTTCATCACATCCACTTCCAACTCGCCTGCTATCACAGCTCCAAGCAGCTCATGGGGTTGACATGGAACTTCATTGACGAAGCTGGCCCTGAAAGCAGCCCGCTACGACCTGGCCGCCCTGCTCAGACGCCGTCGGCTCAGCCTCTTTCATCACATCCACTTCCAACTCGCCTGCTATCACAGCTCCAAGCAGCTCATGGGGTTGACATGGAACTTCATTGACGAAGCTGGCCCTGAAAGCAGCCCGCTACGACCTGGCCGCCCTGCTCAGACGCCGTCGGCTCAGCCTCTTTCATCACATCCACTTCCAACTCGCCTGCTATCACAGCTCCAAGCAGCTCATGGGGTTGACATGGAACTTCATTGACGAAGCTGGCCCTGAAAGCAGCCCGCTACGACCTGGCCGCCCTGCTCAGACGCCGTCGGCTCAGCCTCTTTCATCACATCCACTTCCAACTCGCCTGCTATCACAGCTCCAAGCAGCTCATGGGGTTGACATGGAACTTCATTGACGAAGCTGGCCCTGAAAGCAGCCCGCTACGACCTGGCCGCCCTGCTCAGACGCCGTCGGCTCAGCCTCTTTCATCACATCCACTTCCAACTCGCCTGCTATCACAGCTCCAAGCAGCTCATGGGGTTGACATGGAACTTCATTGACGAAGCTGGCCCTGAAAGCAGCCCGCTACGACCTGGCCGCCCTGCTCAGACGCCGTCGGCTCAGCCTCTTTCATCACATCCACTTCCAACTCGCCTGCTATCACAGCTCCAAGCAGCTCATGGGGTTGACATGGAACTTCATTGACGAAGCTGGCCCTGAAAGCAGCCCGCTACGACCTGGCCGCCCTGCTCAGACGCCGTCGGCTCAGCCTCTTTCATCACATCCACTTCCAACTCGCCTGCTATCACAGCTCCAAGCAGCTCATGGGGTTGACATGGAACTTCATTGACGAAGCTGGCCCTGAAAGCAGCCCGCTACGACCTGGCCGCCCTGCTCAGACGCCGTCGGCTCAGCCTCTTTCATCACATCCACTTCCAACTCGCCTGCTATCACAGCTCCAAGCAGCTCATGGGGTTGACATGGAACTTCATTGACGAAGCTGGCCCTGAAAGCAGCCCGCTACGACCTGGCCGCCCTGCTCAGACGCCGTCGGCTCAGCCTCTTTCATCACATCCACTTCCAACTCGCCTGCTATCACAGCTCCAAGCAGCTCATGGGGTTGACATGGAACTTCATTGACGAAGCTGGCCCTGAAAGCAGCCCGCTACGACCTGGCCGCCCTGCTCAGACGCCGTCGGCTCAGCCTCTTTCATCACATCCACTTCCAACTCGCCTGCTATCACAGCTCCAAGCAGCTCATGGGGTTGACATGGAACTTCATTGACGAAGCTGGCCCTGAAAGCAGCCCGCTACGACCTGGCCGCCCTGCTCAGACGCCGTCGGCTCAGCCTCTTTCATCACATCCACTTCCAACTCGCCTGCTATCACAGCTCCAAGCAGCTCATGGGGTTGACATGGAACTTCATTGACGAAGCTGGCCCTGAAAGCAGCCCGCTACGACCTGGCCGCCCTGCTCAGACGCCGTCGGCTCAGCCTCTTTCATCACATCCACTTCCAACTCGCCTGCTATCACAGCTCCAAGCAGCTCATGGGGTTGACATGGAACTTCATTGACGAAGCTGGCCCTGAAAGCAGCCCGCTACGACCTGGCCGCCCTGCTCAGACGCCGTCGGCTCAGCCTCTTTCATCACATCCACTTCCAACTCGCCTGCTATCACAGCTCCAAGCAGCTCATGGGGTTGACATGGAACTTCATTGACGAAGCTGGCCCTGAAAGCAGCCCGCTACGACCTGGCCGCCCTGCTCAGACGCCGTCGGCTCAGCCTCTTTCATCACATCCACTTCCAACTCGCCTGCTATCACAGCTCCAAGCAGCTCATGGGGTTGACATGGAACTTCATTGACGAAGCTGGCCCTGAAAGCAGCCCGCTACGACCTGGCCGCCCTGCTCAGACGCCGTCGGCTCAGCCTCTTTCATCACATCCACTTCCAACTCGCCTGCTATCACAGCTCCAAGCAGCTCATGGGGTTGACATGGAACTTCATTGACGAAGCTGGCCCTGAAAGCAGCCCGCTACGACCTGGCCGCCCTGCTCAGACGCCGTCGGCTCAGCCTCTTTCATCACATCCACTTCCAACTCGCCTGCTATCACAGCTCCAAGCAGCTCATGGGGTTGACATGGAACTTCATTGACGAAGCTGGCCCTGAAAGCAGCCCGCTACGACCTGGCCGCCCTGCTCAGACGCCGTCGGCTCAGCCTCTTTCATCACATCCACTTCCAACTCGCCTGCTATCACAGCTCCAAGCAGCTCATGGGGTTGACATGGAACTTCATTGACGAAGCTGGCCCTGAAAGCAGCCCGCTACGACCTGGCCGCCCTGCTCAGACGCCGTCGGCTCAGCCTCTTTCATCACATCCACTTCCAACTCGCCTGCTATCACAGCTCCAAGCAGCTCATGGGGTTGACATGGAACTTCATTGACGAAGCTGGCCCTGAAAGCAGCCCGCTACGACCTGGCCGCCCTGCTCAGACGCCGTCGGCTCAGCCTCTTTCATCACATCCACTTCCAACTCGCCTGCTATCACAGCTCCAAGCAGCTCATGGGGTTGACATGGAACTTCATTGATGAAGCTGGCCCTGAAAGCAGCCCGCTACGACCTGGCCGCCCTGCTCAGACGCCGTCGGCTCAGCCTCTTTCATCACATCCACTTCCAACTCGCCTGCTATCACAGCTCCAAGCAGCTCATGGGGTTGACATGGAACTTCATTGACGAAGCTGGCCCTGAAAGCAGCCCGCTACGACCTGGCCGCCCTGCTCAGACGCCGTCGGCTCAGCCTCTTTCATCACATCCACTTCCAACTCGCCTGCTATCACAGCTCCAAGCAGCTCATGGGGTTGACATGGAACTTCATTGACGAAGCTGGCCCTGAAAGCAGCCCGCTACGACCTGGCCGCCCTGCTCAGACGCCGTCGGCTCAGCCTCTTTCATCACATCCACTTCCAACTCGCCTGCTATCACAGCTCCAAGCAGCTCATGGGGTTGACATGGAACTTCATTGACGAAGCTGGCCCTGAAAGCAGCCCGCTACGACCTGGCCGCCCTGCTCAGACGCCGTCGGCTCAGCCTCTTTCATCACATCCACTTCCAACTCGCCTGCTATCACAGCTCCAAGCAGCTCATGGGGTTGACATGGAACTTCATTGACGAAGCTGGCCCTGAAAGCAGCCCGCTACGACCTGGCCGCCCTGCTCAGACGCCGTCGGCTCAGCCTCTTTCATCACATCCACTTCCAACTCGCCTGCTATCACAGCTCCAAGCAGCTCATGGGGTTGACATGGAACTTCATTGACGAAGCTGGCCCTGAAAGCAGCCCGCTACGACCTGGCCGCCCTGCTCAGACGCCGTCGGCTCAGCCTCTTTCATCACATCCACTTCCAACTCGCCTGCTATCACAGCTCCAAGCAGCTCATGGGGTTGACATGGAACTTCATTGACGAAGCTGGCCCTGAAAGCAGCCCGCTACGACCTGGCCGCCCTGCTCAGACGCCGTCGGCTCAGCCTCTTTCATCACATCCACTTCCAACTCGCCTGCTATCACAGCTCCAAGCAGCTCATGGGGTTGACATGGAACTTCATTGACGAAGCTGGCCCTGAAAGCAGCCCGCTACGACCTGGCCGCCCTGCTCAGACGCCGTCGGCTCAGCCTCTTTCATCACATCCACTTCCAACTCGCCTGCTATCACAGCTCCAAGCAGCTCATGGGGTTGACATGGAACTTCATTGACGAAGCTGGCCCTGAAAGCAGCCCGCTACGACCTGGCCGCCCTGCTCAGACGCCGTCGGCTCAGCCTCTTTCATCACATCCACTTCCAACTCGCCTGCTATCACAGCTCCAAGCAGCTCATGGGGTTGACATGGAACTTCATTGACGAAGCTGGCCCTGAAAGCAGCCCGCTACGACCTGGCCGCCCTGCTCAGACGCCGTCGGCTCAGCCTCTTTCATCACATCCACTTCCAACTCGCCTGCTATCACAGCTCCAAGCAGCTCATGGGGTTGACATGGAACTTCATTGACGAAGCTGGCCCTGAAAGCAGCCCGCTACGACCTGGCCGCCCTGCTCAGACGCCGTCGGCTCAGCCTCTTTCATCACATCCACTTCCAACTCGCCTGCTATCACAGCTCCAAGCAGCTCATGGGGTTGACATGGAACTTCATTGACGAAGCTGGCCCTGAAAGCAGCCCGCTACGACCTGGCCGCCCTGCTCAGACGCCGTCGGCTCAGCCTCTTTCATCACATCCACTTCCAACTCGCCTGCTATCACAGCTCCAAGCAGCTCATGGGGTTGACATGGAACTTCATTGACGAAGCTGGCCCTGAAAGCAGCCCGCTACGACCTGGCCGCCCTGCTCAGACGCCGTCGGCTCAGCCTCTTTCATCACATCCACTTCCAACTCGCCTGCTATCACAGCTCCAAGCAGCTCATGGGGTTGACATGGAACTTCATTGACGAAGCTGGCCCTGAAAGCAGCCCGCTACGACCTGGCCGCCCTGCTCAGACGCCGTCGGCTCAGCCTCTTTCATCACATCCACTTCCAACTCGCCTGCTATCACAGCTCCAAGCAGCTCATGGGGTTGACATGGAACTTCATTGACGAAGCTGGCCCTGAAAGCAGCCCGCTACGACCTGGCCGCCCTGCTCAGACGCCGTCGGCTCAGCCTCTTTCATCACATCCACTTCCAACTCGCCTGCTATCACAGCTCCAAGCAGCTCATGGGGTTGACATGGAACTTCATTGACGAAGCTGGCCCTGAAAGCAGCCCGCTACGACCTGGCCGCCCTGCTCAGACGCCGTCGGCTCAGCCTCTTTCATCACATCCACTTCCAACTCGCCTGCTATCACAGCTCCAAGCAGCTCATGGGGTTGACATGGAACTTCATTGACGAAGCTGGCCCTGAAAGCAGCCCGCTACGACCTGGCCGCCCTGCTCAGACGCCGTCGGCTCAGCCTCTTTCATCACATCCACTTCCAACTCGCCTGCTATCACAGCTCCAAGCAGCTCATGGGGTTGACATGGAACTTCATTGACGAAGCTGGCCCTGAAAGCAGCCCGCTACGACCTGGCCGCCCTGCTCAGACGCCGTCGGCTCAGCCTCTTTCATCACATCCACTTCCAACTCGCCTGCTATCACAGCTCCAAGCAGCTCATGGGGTTGACATGGAACTTCATTGACGAAGCTGGCCCTGAAAGCAGCCCGCTACGACCTGGCCGCCCTGCTCAGACGCCGTCGGCTCAGCCTCTTTCATCACATCCACTTCCAACTCGCCTGCTATCACAGCTCCAAGCAGCTCATGGGGTTGACATGGAACTTCATTGACGAAGCTGGCCCTGAAAGCAGCCCGCTACGACCTGGCCGCCCTGCTCAGACGCCGTCGGCTCAGCCTCTTTCATCACATCCACTTCCAACTCGCCTGCTATCACAGCTCCAAGCAGCTCATGGGGTTGACATGGAACTTCATTGACGAAGCTGGCCCTGAAAGCAGCCCGCTACGACCTGGCCGCCCTGCTCAGACGCCGTCGGCTCAGCCTCTTTCATCACATCCACTTCCAACTCGCCTGCTATCACAGCTCCAAGCAGCTCATGGGGTTGACATGGAACTTCATTGACGAAGCTGGCCCTGAAAGCAGCCCGCTACGACCTGGCCGCCCTGCTCAGACGCCGTCGGCTCAGCCTCTTTCATCACATCCACTTCCAACTCGCCTGCTATCACAGCTCCAAGCAGCTCATGGGGTTGACATGGAACTTCATTGACGAAGCTGGCCCTGAAAGCAGCCCGCTACGACCTGGCCGCCCTGCTCAGACGCCGTCGGCTCAGCCTCTTTCATCACATCCACTTCCAACTCGCCTGCTATCACAGCTCCAAGCAGCTCATGGGGTTGACATGGAACTTCATTGACGAAGCTGGCCCTGAAAGCAGCCCGCTACGACCTGGCCGCCCTGCTCAGACGCCGTCGGCTCAGCCTCTTTCATCACATCCACTTCCAACTCGCCTGCTATCACAGCTCCAAGCAGCTCATGGGGTTGACATGGAACTTCATTGACGAAGCTGGCCCTGAAAGCAGCCCGCTACGACCTGGCCGCCCTGCTCAGACGCCGTCGGCTCAGCCTCTTTCATCACATCCACTTCCAACTCGCCTGCTATCACAGCTCCAAGCAGCTCATGGGGTTGACATGGAACTTCATTGACGAAGCTGGCCCTGAAAGCAGCCCGCTACGACCTGGCCGCCCTGCTCAGACGCCGTCGGCTCAGCCTCTTTCATCACATCCACTTCCAACTCGCCTGCTATCACAGCTCCAAGCAGCTCATGGGGTTGACATGGAACTTCATTGACGAAGCTGGCCCTGAAAGCAGCCCGCTACGACCTGGCCGCCCTGCTCAGACGCCGTCGGCTCAGCCTCTTTCATCACATCCACTTCCAACTCGCCTGCTATCACAGCTCCAAGCAGCTCATGGGGTTGACATGGAACTTCATTGACGAAGCTGGCCCTGAAAGCAGCCCGCTACGACCTGGCCGCCCTGCTCAGACGCCGTCGGCTCAGCCTCTTTCATCACATCCACTTCCAACTCGCCTGCTATCACAGCTCCAAGCAGCTCATGGGGTTGACATGGAACTTCATTGACGAAGCTGGCCCTGAAAGCAGCCCGCTACGACCTGGCCGCCCTGCTCAGACGCCGTCGGCTCAGCCTCTTTCATCACATCCACTTCCAACTCGCCTGCTATCACAGCTCCAAGCAGCTCATGGGGTTGACATGGAACTTCATTGACGAAGCTGGCCCTGAAAGCAGCCCGCTACGACCTGGCCGCCCTGCTCAGACGCCGTCGGCTCAGCCTCTTTCATCACATCCACTTCCAACTCGCCTGCTATCACAGCTCCAAGCAGCTCATGGGGTTGACATGGAACTTCATTGACGAAGCTGGCCCTGAAAGCAGCCCGCTACGACCTGGCCGCCCTGCTCAGACGCCGTCGGCTCAGCCTCTTTCATCACATCCACTTCCAACTCGCCTGCTATCACAGCTCCAGCAGCTCATGGGGTTGACATGGAACTTCATTGACGAAGCTGGCCCTGAAAGCAGCCCGCTACGACCTGGCCGCCCTGCTCAGACGCCGTCGGCTCAGCCTCTTTCATCACATCCACTTCCAACTCGCCTGCTATCACAGCTCCAAGCAGCTCATGGGGTTGACATGGAACTTCATTGACGAAGCTGGCCCTGAAAGCAGCCCGCTACGACCTGGCCGCCCTGCTCAGACGCCGTCGGCTCAGCCTCTTTCATCACATCCACTTCCAACTCGCCTGCTATCACAGCTCCAAGCAGCTCATGGGGTTGACATGGAACTTCATTGACGAAGCTGGCCCTGAAAGCAGCCCGCTACGACCTGGCCGCCCTGCTCAGACGCCGTCGGCTCAGCCTCTTTCATCACATCCACTTCCAACTCGCCTGCTATCACAGCTCCAAGCAGCTCATGGGGTTGACATGGAACTTCATTGACGAAGCTGGCCCTGAAAGCAGCCCGCTACGACCTGGCCGCCCTGCTCAGACGCCGTCGGCTCAGCCTCTTTCATCACATCCACTTCCAACTCGCCTGCTATCACAGCTCCAAGCAGCTCATGGGGTTGACATGGAACTTCATTGACGAAGCTGGCCCTGAAAGCAGCCCGCTACGACCTGGCCGCCCTGCTCAGACGCCGTCGGCTCAGCCTCTTTCATCACATCCACTTCCAACTCGCCTGCTATCACAGCTCCAAGCAGCTCATGGGGTTGACATGGAACTTCATTGACGAAGCTGGCCCTGAAAGCAGCCCGCTACGACCTGGCCGCCCTGCTCAGACGCCGTCGGCTCAGCCTCTTTCATCACATCCACTTCCAACTCGCCTGCTATCACAGCTCCAAGCAGCTCATGGGGTTGACATGGAACTTCATTGACGAAGCTGGCCCTGAAAGCAGCCCGCTACGACCTGGCCGCCCTGCTCCAGACGCCGTCGGCTCAGCCTCTTTCATCACATCCACTTCCAACTCGGCCTGCTATCACAGCTCCAAGCAGCTCATGGGGTTGACATGGAACTTCATTGACGAAGCTGGCCCTGAAAGCAGCCCGCTACGACCTGGCCGCCCTGCTCAGACGCCGTCGGCTCAGCCTCTTTCATCACATCCACTTCCACCTCGCCTGCCTATCACAGCTCCAAGCAGCTCATGGGGTTGACATGGAGCTTCATCGACGAAGCTGGCCCTGAAAGCAGCCCGCTACGACCTGGCCGCCCTGCTCAGACGCCGTCTCGGCTCAGCCTCTTTCTATCACATCGACTTCCAACTCGCCTGCTATTACAGCTCCAAGCAGCTCATGGGGTTGACATGGAACTTCATTGACGAAGCTGGCCCTGAAAGCAGCCCGCTACGACCTGGCCGCCCTGCCCAGACGCCGTCGGCTCAGCCTCTTTCATCACATCCACTTCCAACTCGCCTGCTGATCACAGCTCTCTCAAGCAGCTCATGGGGTTGACATGGAACTCCATTGACGAAGCTGGCCCTGAAAGCAGCCCGCTACGACCTGGCCGCCCTGCTCAGACGCCGTCGGCTCAGCCTCTTTCATCACATCCACTTCCAACTCGCCTGCTATCACAGCTCCAAGCAGCTCATGGGGTTGA
>JASANA010008389.1:0-59843 GCA_030248095.1 Ptycholaimellus sp. GST1_10
GGTCCCGGAGCGTAGCCTGGCATGCGAAGCATGCTGAGCGAAAGTCGCTGCGGGGCCGTGGCGCGGTGCCCCGCGAAGGCGGAAGGACTTTCCCGCTAGCCTGCCCGAAGCAGCAGCGCGGCCGAGGCGGCTTAAGCCGTTACCCATTTTTGCATTAGTTTTTCCATATATATATATGTCATTGCGGGGCCCGGCCCTCACGGTTTTTCAACCAAATTGGCTGATTTTTTGCATGAAGGTCCGTCTGGGTGGTATCTCCAGGCCATTTTTTGCGCTTGACGTAATTTTTCGATTTTCGCCCAAAACTCAATTTTTTGATGTTTTAAAATTCGAAAATTCATAAATCACTGGTTTTTCAACAAAATTGGCTGATTTTTTGCATGAAACTCCGCCTGGGTGTTATCTCCAGGCCATTTTTTGGGCTTGACGTAATTTTTCGATTTTTGCCCAAAACTCAATTTTTTGATGTTTTAAAATACGAAAATTCATAAATCACTGCTTTTTCAACGAAATTGGTTGATTTTTGGCAGGTACGTCAGTCAGGGTGCTATCTTGAAGCTGGCAAAAGGAATTTCCGAAATATTTGTTATTTCTCAGTTTATGGCCAAAAACCCAAATTCTTGATGTTTCAAAAATTTGAACATCCAAAAAAAGCGATGGTTTTTCAATGAAATCAGTTGAATTTTGTTATGTACGTCTCTAATGGTGATATATTGAAGTTGATATTAGAATTTTTTCGACACATTTATTATTTTCTTGATTTATAGTCAAAAACCTAAAATTTTGATGTTTCAAAAATTCGAACATCCATAAATTACTGGTTTTTCAATAAACTCAGCTTCGTTTTGGCGGAGTGTTTTGTGGAAGTATCTTAAAGCAGTTAAAAGGAAGTGCTTACTTTATTGCTTGGAACAAAGGCCGCGCATCTTGGCAACAGCCGAGAATACCTTGTTTATAAAAAGAGGTTTTGATTTTGCTGCACGCTACCTTATGTTTAGAATTATTATATAGTGGGTTTTACTAACCCAAAAAGTATCTCTTATCTATATTTTACCTGCGATTGAAGTGGGGGAAATTTTTTTATTCAGCTTAATTTGAATTTTACTTGCAACTGAAGTGGATGAAATTTTTTCTTAGCAAAGAAATAAGTTTTATACCTTAGATTGTGAACTTTGTGCACTGTAAAAATGTTCGTCAGTCCAATGTAAAGCTGTATTAATTAATGATAAGAGAGCACCTGGCCAAAATAGTAATATGTATTTAAAATCTGAGCTCCCAAAAATGTAGAATGTAAAAACATTTTTAAAAATATATATAGCAAAAAAAATTTTAACTGACTCTGCTACTTATCTCTATTGCAATTAATTGCAATTGATTATAAAAATATGCCCTGGTCTTAATTAACGTACATATTATAGTTTTCAAGAAATAGACAAAATTTGGGACTTGAAATTTAAAAAAAATTATATCTCAACTAATGGGTAAATACTGCGAAATTTGGGAGCCAACTACATTTTGACCAAATCAATTGCCATTAAAGTAAGGTGCTCTCTTATCATTAATTAATACAGCTTTACATTGGACTGACGAACATTTTTACAGTGCACAAAGTTCACAATCTAAGGTATAAAACTTATTTCTTTGCTAAGAAAAAATTTCATCCACTTCAGTTGCAAGTAAAATTCAAATTAAGCTGAATAAAAAAATTTCCCACACTTCAATCGCAGGTAAAATATAGATAAGAGATACTTTTTGGGTTAGTAAAACCCACTATATAATAATTCTAAACATAAGGTAGCGTGCAGCAAAATCAAAACCTCTTTTTATAAACAAGGTATTCTCGGCTGTTGCCAAGATGCGCGGCCTTTGTTCCAAGCAATAAGCTAAGCAATTCCTTTTAACTGCTTTAAGATACTGCCGCAGCAAACGTATCTGCCAAATCTAAGCTGAGTTTATTGAAAAACCAGTAATTTATGGATGTTCGAATTTTTGAAACATCAAGATTTTAGGTTTTTGACTATAAATCAAGAAATAATAAATGTGTCGAAAAATTCTAATATCAACTTCAATATATCACCATTAGAGACGTACATAACAAAATTCAACTGATTTCATTGAAAAACCATCGCTTTTTTTGGATGTTCAAATTTTTGAAACATCAAGAATTTGGGTTTTTGGCCATAAACTGAGAAATAACAAATATTTCGGAAATTCCTTTTGCCAGCTTCAAGATAGCACCCTGACGGACGTACCTGCCAAAAATCAGCCAATTTCGTTGAAAAACCAGTGATTTATGAATTTTCGTACTTTGAAACATCAAAAAATTGAGTTTTGGGCAAAAATCAAAAAATTACGTCAAGCCCAAAAAATGGCCTGGAGATATCACCCAGGCGGACTTTCATGCAAAAAATCAGCCAATTTTGTTGAAAAACCAGTGATTTATGAATTTTCGTACTTTGAAACATCAAAAAATTGAGTTTTGGGCGAAAATCGAAAAATTACGTCAAGCGCAAAAAATGGCCTGGAGATACCACCCAGACGGACCTTCATGCAAAAAATCAGCCAATTTGGTTGAAAAACCGCGGAGGCCGGGCCCCGGAATGACATATATATATATATATATGCGGAAAGACGGACGCAAAAATGGGGTAACTGCTTAAGCTGGCCTTGGCCGCCCGCCGCTTCGGGCAGGGCGCCAGAGCTCCTCCGGCCTCCGGGCACGGGTGCTACGGCCCCTACGCTTCGCCTAGCATGCTTCGCATGCCAGGCTACGCTCCGGGACCTTCGCACCCATGCCCTACGGCCTCCGGAGCTCAGACTGCCCTGCCCTCCGCGGCAGGCGGCCTTCGGCCGCGCAAAAAGCGCTGACGAATAGCAGGCTCTTTGTGCTTGTAAAGTAGGCCTTTGACGACAGCTCTTGCTCGTTTTCGTCCTTTCAAACTCTTGATGAGAGATCTGTTGGCGATAAAAATAAAAGATTCACTTCTGTCGGTGAACTCGCAGAAATAGTTCCCGCTAGACTCATCCAGAGTCAGCAACTTGCCCTCACCTCCTATCGAAATCGCCAAGTTTTCTCCAGCTGCAGAAAAACATTTCCACTTTTTTATTACCGTGTTTACCCGGATTTAAAGAAAGGTAACAGCTTCCTTCGTATCGCCAACCACGAAGCTCGATCTCTCTTTCCGTGATCATCATTTCAGGGTCCTCAGTTGTGGAGTTGATCATCCACAGGTAGTTGCTGAACAATGCGTTGCCTTCCGCATCCGGATCCCGTCGCGCACCCAACTCAACACTTCGCCAGTCTCTCTGTCTAGATTGACGCCATAAAAACATGGAAATCTTCTCAAAATTCAGACTTTCGCTGTGCTCTAATGGAGTGATTGTAGGGTAACGCAAAGCGGGAACCATGAACATATTTTCAGCAGCTTTGCTCCCAAACCAAGCGACATGATCGGCTACATCTTTGTCGTTGAATTTGAGCAGACGGCCGGGATACTTGGGCCCAGCAAAGGCCTTCAATATGCATCACTCATCTCCTCCATCATCCTAGAGGCCCTCTTGATGCAGCACATTGCACAGGTCGTCGGCAGCATCGGCCCATTGAGGGTAGCCAGGCCCGGGTGAGCCCCAAGGCAGGGTGAAGAGACAGCGCTCCTGACCAGGCAGCCAGCGGGAGTTCAGCAGGCCCTTCTCGCACCACTCCTCTGCTTTGGCCTGCCCTGTCAGTCCTGTAAACAGTCTATTTCGCCATTTTCGCTGCCTGTCATCCTAGGTCTACGGCCCGTACTTGGCAGGAGCCAGGTGAACTCGCAAACGAAGCCAGTGCGAAAGAGGCAGTCGTAGGGGAACAGAGAGGTTTGGCCGTGGGCTCTGTTTAAGTAGAGACACGGCGCTTTCCCAATAGCATCCTCCGTTGCCCAGACGAAGGGGGAAAGAGTTGCACGGATTCGGCGTCGTATCTCCAGGGGGTCGCGTAGGAGGGGACCCAGGCGTATTGTGAAATATCGTTGCTCGTTGTGCCGTATGAGGTGTGCATTCCGCCGATCTGAGATTAGTACAGACCAAAATTTCTGTCTGAGGATTCTAACAAGCTCTACGTGATAGCTGCAATCCTCGCAGAGGAATCGGAGAAGGTGCTCGGCAATCTCAGCCTTATTCACGTGCGCCAGATGAATCTGCGGATAGAGCTTTCATTCAGCTATATCAGAGGACAAATGTCAGAAAGGCTGCCGCCTTATATGAATATGAAATCATCAAAAGATCACCTTCATTCGACCAGGTTGGGTGCTACCGGCGCGCGATTGGCAGAGTTTGCTGGCCTCCGCCCTTTCCACATACTTGCTGCTATCCATCCAGATGCATCGCCGTTCCTCGGCCAGCCACAGGGAGTTCATTTGTGCCTGGCACAAGGCCTCCGGACCATCTATCAATGAATATATTCAGTGGCGGATATTGGGGGGAGGAAGGGGGCCACCCCCACCCCGAACGGATTTCAGGAGGAATTCCCCCCTGAAATTTTCAGGAAGGGTGAACAATTTATTGTGAAAAATTTTTCGCACGCTTCGCGCACAGAGACGAATAAAGTACTAATTGATTAATTTATTTGCCCATTTTTGAGTTTTTAGAGCGAAATCCCATGTGCGCCACTGAATATATTGCTCCCATATCCCAATCTAACTGTATCAGAGGATGTAATTTTAATGGCGATGAATCGGTGGGACTTTAATCAAGTCTTGAGTGAACAAGGAAGAGAGAACCGGCGCTGAACTGGCAGATAATTTTGCGCTTGACGTTGTCGAAGCAGTCGGAGGTGAGCAGAAGCTGCTTGTTAGGCTTCCAGACAGTGCACTCGCCTCAAATCCACTCTCTCCCCCTGCCAAAATGCTCCAGCACAGATCTCTATGGCTCCAGCAACCCTGGCCCCAGTCCTGGCTTTCCAGGCTCCAGCCTTCTGGCAGTTTCAAGCTCTTGCCGGAGCCTTCGGAGCTCAGCTGGCCGCCGCTACTCTTTACTGCCGACTTCAAATGAGGACTGTGGATGAGGCAAATAGGATTGCAAAAGAGGACATGGAAGAGTTCGTCCTGTGCAAAGGGGGCGAGGCGTTGCACAGCGGCGGCAATTCGTTCGGAGGACAGCTCCAGTGGCTTGCCAGTCATGCCGGTTGGAGCCGTATTCTGCAAGCTTTGACGCCTTTTTCGAGACACAGGCAACCCACCAAGCAACGATTCAGTCCCCTAACGCAACAGCCATAAATTTGCATCGTGCTAGGGCTTCTGCGCGTATGGCCTCCTCCTCTTCTATCCAGAGACAGCGACTCTCTAGCGGGAGGAAGGCCGTTCGCTTGCCCATTCCTTTGCAGTCCTCCACGATGTCCACTATGCGTTGGCCTCTAACTTTGCATCGTGCTAGGGCTTCTGCGCGTATGGCCTCCTCCTCTTCTATCCAGAGACAGCGACTCTCTAGCGGGAGGAAGGCCGTTCGCTTGCCCATTCTTTTGCAGTCCTCCACGATGTCCACTATGCGTTGGCCTCTAACTTTGCATCGTGCTAGGGCTTCTGCGCGTATGGCCTCCTCCTCTTCTATCCAGAGACAGCGACTCTCTAGCGGGAGGAAGGCCGTTCGCTTGCCCATTCTTTTGCAGTCCTCCACGATGTCCACTATGCGTTGGCCTCTAACTTTGCATCGTGCTAGGGCTTCTGCGCGTATGGCCTCCTCCTCTTCTATCCAGAGACAGCGACTCTCTAGCGGGAGGAAGGCCGTTCGCTTGCCCATTCCTTTGCAGTCCTCCACGATGTCCACTATGCGTTGGCCTCTAACTTTGCATCGTGCTAGGGCTTCTGCGCGTATGGCCTCCTCCTCTTCTATCCAGAGACAGCGACTCTCTAGCGGGAGGAAGGCCGTTCGCTTGCCCATTCCTTTGCAGTCCTCCACGATGTCCACTATGCGTTGGCCTCTAACTTTGCATCGTGCTAGGGCTTCTGCGCGTATGGCCTCCTCCTCTTCTATCCAGAGACAGCGACTCTCTAGCGGGAGGAAGGCCGTTCGCTTGCCCATTCCTTTGCAGTCCTCCACGATGTCCACTATGCGTTGGCCTCTAACTTTGCATCGTGCTAGGGCTTCTGCGCGTATGGCCTCCTCCTCTTCTATCCAGAGACAGCGACTCTCTAGCGGGAGGAAGGCCGTTCGCTTGCCCATTCCTTTGCAGTCCTCCACGATGTCCACTATGCGTTGGCCTCTAACTTTGCATCGTGCTAGGGCTTCTGCGCGTATGGCCTCCTCCTCTTCTATCCAGAGACAGCGACTCTCTAGCGGGAGGAAGGCCGTTCGCTTGCCCATTCCTTTGCAGTCCTCCACGATGTCCACTATGCGTTGGCCTCTAACTTTGCATCGTGCTAGGGCTTCTGCGCGTATGGCCTCCTCCTCTTCTATCCAGAGACAGCGACTCTCTAGCGGGAGGAAGGCCGTTCGCTTGCCCATTCCTTTGCAGTCCTCCACGATGTCCACTATGCGTTGGCCTCTAACTTTGCATCGTGCTAGGGCTTCTGCGCGTATGGCCTCCTCCTCTTCTATCCAGAGACAGCGACTCTCTAGCGGGAGGAAGGCCGTTCGCTTGCCCATTCCTTTGCAGTCCTCCACGATGTCCACTATGCGTTGGCCTCTAACTTTGCATCGTGCTAGGGCTTCTGCGCGTATGGCCTCCTCCTCTTCTATCCAGAGACAGCGACTCTCTAGCGGGAGGAAGGCCGTTCGCTTGCCCATTCCTTTGCAGTCCTCCACGATGTCCACTATGCGTTGGCCTCTAACTTTGCATCGTGCTAGGGCTTCTGCGCGTATGGCCTCCTCCTCTTCTATCCAGAGACAGCGACTCTCTAGCGGGAGGAAGGCCGTTCGCTTGCCCATTCCTTTGCAGTCCTCCACGATGTCCACTATGCGTTGGCCTCTAACTTTGCATCGTGCTAGGGCTTCTGCGCGTATGGCCTCCTCCTCTTCTATCCAGAGACAGCGACTCTCTAGCGGGAGGAAGGCCGTTCGCTTGCCCATTCCTTTGCAGTCCTCCACGATGTCCACTATGCGTTGGCCTCTAACTTTGCATCGTGCTAGGGCTTCTGCGCGTATGGCCTCCTCCTCTTCTATCCAGAGACAGCGACTCTCTAGCGGGAGGAAGGCCGTTCGCTTGCCCATTCCTTTGCAGTCCTCCACGATGTCCACTATGCGTTGGCCTCTAACTTTGCATCGTGCTAGGGCTTCTGCGCGTATGGCCTCCTCCTCTTCTATCCAGAGACAGCGACTCTCTAGCGGGAGGAAGGCCGTTCGCTTGCCCATTCCTTTGCAGTCCTCCACGATGTCCACTATGCGTTGGCCTCTAACTTTGCATCGTGCTAGGGCTTCTGCGCGTATGGCCTCCTCCTCTTCTATCCAGAGACAGCGACTCTCTAGCGGGAGGAAGGCCGTTCGCTTGCCCATTCCTTTGCAGTCCTCCACGATGTCCACTATGCGTTGGCCTCTAACTTTGCATCGTGCTAGGGCTTCTGCGCGTATGGCCTCCTCCTCTTCTATCCAGAGACAGCGACTCTCTAGCGGGAGGAAGGCCGTTCGCTTGCCCATTCCTTTGCAGTCCTCCACGATGTCCACTATGCGTTGGCCTCTAACTTTGCATCGTGCTAGGGCTTCTGCGCGTATGGCCTCCTCCTCTTCTATCCAGAGACAGCGACTCTCTAGCGGGAGGAAGGCCGTTCGCTTGCCCATTCCTTTGCAGTCCTCCACGATGTCCACTATGCGTTGGCCTCTAACTTTGCATCGTGCTAGGGCTTCTGCGCGTATGGCCTCCTCCTCTTCTATCCAGAGACAGCGACTCTCTAGCGGGAGGAAGGCCGTTCGCTTGCCCATTCCTTTGCAGTCCTCCACGATGTCCACTATGCGTTGGCCTCTAACTTTGCATCGTGCTAGGGCTTCTGCGCGTATGGCCTCCTCCTCTTCTATCCAGAGACAGCGACTCTCTAGCGGGAGGAAGGCCGTTCGCTTGCCCATTCCTTTGCAGTCCTCCACGATGTCCACTATGCGTTGGCCTCTAACTTTGCATCGTGCTAGGGCTTCTGCGCGTATGGCCTCCTCCTCTTCTATCCAGAGACAGCGACTCTCTAGCGGGAGGAAGGCCGTTCGCTTGCCCATTCCTTTGCAGTCCTCCACGATGTCCACTATGCGTTGGCCTCTAACTTTGCATCGTGCTAGGGCTTCTGCGCGTATGGCCTCCTCCTCTTCTATCCAGAGACAGCGACTCTCTAGCGGGAGGAAGGCCGTTCGCTTGCCCATTCCTTTGCAGTCCTCCACGATGTCCACTATGCGTTGGCCTCTAACTTTGCATCGTGCTAGGGCTTCTGCGCGTATGGCCTCCTCCTCTTCTATCCAGAGACAGCGACTCTCTAGCGGGAGGAAGGCCGTTCGCTTGCCCATTCCTTTGCAGTCCTCCACGATGTCCACTATGCGTTGGCCTCTAACTTTGCATCGTGCTAGGGCTTCTGCGCGTATGGCCTCCTCCTCTTCTATCCAGAGACAGCGACTCTCTAGCGGGAGGAAGGCCGTTCGCTTGCCCATTCCTTTGCAGTCCTCCACGATGTCCACTATGCGTTGGCCTCTAACTTTGCATCGTGCTAGGGCTTCTGCGCGTATGGCCTCCTCCTCTTCTATCCAGAGACAGCGACTCTCTAGCGGGAGGAAGGCCGTTCGCTTGCCCATTCCTTTGCAGTCCTCCACGATGTCCACTATGCGTTGGCCTCTAACTTTGCATCGTGCTAGGGCTTCTGCGCGTATGGCCTCCTCCTCTTCTATCCAGAGACAGCGACTCTCTAGCGGGAGGAAGGCCGTTCGCTTGCCCATTCCTTTGCAGTCCTCCACGATGTCCACTATGCGTTGGCCTCTAACTTTGCATCGTGCTAGGGCTTCTGCGCGTATGGCCTCCTCCTCTTCTATCCAGAGACAGCGACTCTCTAGCGGGAGGAAGGCCGTTCGCTTGCCCATTCCTTTGCAGTCCTCCACGATGTCCACTATGCGTTGGCCTTGAACTTTGCATCGTGCTAGGGCTTCTGCGCGTATGGCCTCCTCCTCTTCTATCCAGAGACAGCGACTCTCTAGCGGGAGGAAGGCCGTTCGCTTGCCCATTCCTTTGCAGTCCTCCACGATGTCCACTATGCGTTGGCCTCTAACTTTGCATCGTGCTAGGGCTTCTGCGCGTATGGCCTCCTCCTCTTCTATCCAGAGACAGCGACTCTCTAGCGGGAGGAAGGCCGTTCGCTTGCCCATTCCTTTGCAGTCCTCCACGATGTCCACTATGCGTTGGCCTCTAACTTTGCATCGTGCTAGGGCTTCTGCGCGTATGGCCTCCTCCTCTTCTATCCAGAGACAGCGACTCTCTAGCGGGAGGAAGGCCGTTCGCTTGCCCATTCCTTTGCAGTCCTCCACGATGTCCACTATGCGTTGGCCTCTAACTTTGCATCGTGCTAGGGCTTCTGCGCGTATGGCCTCCTCCTCTTCTATCCAGAGACAGCGACTCTCTAGCGGGAGGAAGGCCGTTCGCTTGCCCATTCCTTTGCAGTCCTCCACGATGTCCACTATGCGTTGGCCTCTAACTTTGCATCGTGCTAGGGCTTCTGCGCGTATGGCCTCCTCCTCTTCTATCCAGAGACAGCGACTCTCTAGCGGGAGGAAGGCCGTTCGCTTGCCCATTCCTTTGCAGTCCTCCACGATGTCCACTATGCGTTGGCCTCTAACTTTGCATCGTGCTAGGGCTTCTGCGCGTATGGCCTCCTCCTCTTCTATCCAGAGACAGCGACTCTCTAGCGGGAGGAAGGCCGTTCGCTTGCCCATTCCTTTGCAGTCCTCCACGATGTCCACTATGCGTTGGCCTCTAACTTTGCATCGTGCTAGGGCTTCTGCGCGTATGGCCTCCTCCTCTTCTATCCAGAGACAGCGACTCTCTAGCGGGAGGAAGGCCGTTCGCTTGCCCATTCCTTTGCAGTCCTCCACGATGTCCACTATGCGTTGGCCTCTAACTTTGCATCGTGCTAGGGCTTCTGCGCGTATGGCCTCCTCCTCTTCTATCCAGAGACAGCGACTCTCTAGCGGGAGGAAGGCCGTTCGCTTGCCCATTCCTTTGCAGTCCTCCACGATGTCCACTATGCGTTGGCCTCTAACTTTGCATCGTGCTAGGGCTTCTGCGCGTATGGCCTCCTCCTCTTCTATCCAGAGACAGCGACTCTCTAGCGGGAGGAAGGCCGTTCGCTTGCCCATTCCTTTGCAGTCCTCCACGATGTCCACTATGCGTTGGCCTCTAACTTTGCATCGTGCTAGGGCTTCTGCGCGTATGGCCTCCTCCTCTTCTATCCAGAGACAGCGACTCTCTAGCGGGAGGAAGGCCGTTCGCTTGCCCATTCCTTTGCAGTCCTCCACGATGTCCACTATGCGTTGGCCTCTAACTTTGCATCGTGCTAGGGCTTCTGCGCGTATGGCCTCCTCCTCTTCTATCCAGAGACAGCGACTCTCTAGCGGGAGGAAGGCCGTTCGCTTGCCCATTCCTTTGCAGTCCTCCACGATGTCCACTATGCGTTGGCCTCTAACTTTGCATCGTGCTAGGGCTTCTGCGCGTATGGCCTCCTCCTCTTCTATCCAGAGACAGCGACTCTCTAGCGGGAGGAAGGCCGTTCGCTTGCCCATTCCTTTGCAGTCCTCCACGATGTCCACTATGCGTTGGCCTCTAACTTTGCATCGTGCTAGGGCTTCTGCGCGTATGGCCTCCTCCTCTTCTATCCAGAGACAGCGACTCTCTAGCGGGAGGAAGGCCGTTCGCCTGCCCATTCCTTTGCAGTCCTCCACGATGTCCACTATGCGTTGGCCTCTAACTTTGCATCGTGCTAGGGCTTCTGCGCGTATGGCCTCCTCCTCTTCTATCCAGAGACAGCGACTCTCTAGCGGGAGGAAGGCCGTTCGCTTGCCCATTCCTTTGCAGTCCTCCACGATGTCCACTATGCGTTGGCCTCTAACTTTGCATCGTGCTAGGGCTTCTGCGCGTATGGCCTCCTCCTCTTCTATCCAGAGACAGCGACTCTCTAGCGGGAGGAAGGCCGTTCGCTTGCCCATTCCTTTGCAGTCCTCCACGATGTCCACTATGCGTTGGCCTCTAACTTTGCATCGTGCTAGGGCTTCTGCGCGTATGGCCTCCTCCTCTTCTATCCAGAGACAGCGACTCTCTAGCGGGAGGAAGGCCGTTCGCTTGCCCATTCCTTTGCAGTCCTCCACGATGTCCACTATGCGTTGGCCTCTAACTTTGCATCGTGCTAGGGCTTCTGCGCGTATGGCCTCCTCCTCTTCTATCCAGAGACAGCGACTCTCTAGCGGGAGGAAGGCCGTTCGCTTGCCCATTCCTTTGCAGTCCTCCACGATGTCCACTATGCGTTGGCCTCTAACTTTGCATCGTGCTAGGGCTTCTGCGCGTATGGCCTCCTCCTCTTCTATCCAGAGACAGCGACTCTCTAGCGGGAGGAAGGCCGTTCGCTTGCCCATTCCTTTGCAGTCCTCCACGATGTCCACTATGCGTTGGCCTCTAACTTTGCATCGTGCTAGGGCTTCTGCGCGTATGGCCTCCTCCTCTTCTATCCAGAGACAGCGACTCTCTAGCGGGAGGAAGGCCGTTCGCTTGCCCATTCCTTTGCAGTCCTCCACGATGTCCACTATGCGTTGGCCTCTAACTTTGCATCGTGCTAGGGCTTCTGCGCGTATGGCCTCCTCCTCTTCTATCCAGAGACAGCGACTCTCTAGCGGGAGGAAGGCCGTTCGCTTGCCCATTCCTTTGCAGTCCTCCACGATGTCCACTATGCGTTGGCCTCTAACTTTGCATCGTGCTAGGGCTTCTGCGCGTATGGCCTCCTCCTCTTCTATCCAGAGACAGCGACTCTCTAGCGGGAGGAAGGCCGTTCGCTTGCCCATTCCTTTGCAGTCCTCCACGATGTCCACTATGCGTTGGCCTCTAACTTTGCATCGTGCTAGGGCTTCTGCGCGTATGGCCTCCTCCTCTTCTATCCAGAGACAGCGACTCTCTAGCGGGAGGAAGGCCGTTCGCTTGCCCATTCCTTTGCAGTCCTCCACGATGTCCACTATGCGTTGGCCTCTAACTTTGCATCGTGCTAGGGCTTCTGCGCGTATGGCCTCCTCCTCTTCTATCCAGAGACAGCGACTCTTCTCTAGCGGGAGGAAGGCCGTTCGCTTGCCCATTCCTTTGCAGTCCTCCACGATGTCCACTATGCGTTGGCCTCTAACTTTGCATCGTGCTAGGGCTTCTGCGCGTATGGCCTCCTCCTCTTCTATCCAGAGACAGCGACTCTCTAGCGGGAGGAAGGCCGTTCGCTTGCCCATTCCTTTGCAGTCCTCCACGATGTCCACTATGCGTTGTCCTCAGACTAAGCATCGTGATAGGGCTTCTGCGCGTATGGCCTCCTCCTCTTCTATCCAGAGACAGCGACTCTCTAGCGGGAGGAAGGCCGTTCGCTTGCCCATTCCTTTGCAGTCCTCCACGATGTCCACTATGCGTTGGCCTCTAACTTTGCATCGTGCTAGGGCTTCTGCGCGTATGGCCTCCTCCTCTTCTATCCAGAGACAGCGACTCTCTAGCGGGAGGAAGGCCGTTCGCTTGCCCATTCCTTTGCAGTCCTCCACGATGTCCACTATGCGTTGGCCTCTAACTTTGCATCGTGCTAGGGCTTCTGCGCGTATGGCCTCCTCCTCTTCTATCCAGAGACAGCGACTCTCTAGCGGGAGGAAGGCCGTTCGCTTGCCCATTCCTTTGCAGTCCTCCACGATGTCCACTATGCGTTGGCCTCTAACTTTGCATCGTGCTAGGGCTTCTGCGCGTATGGCCTCCTCCTCTTCTATCCAGAGACAGCGACTCTCTAGCGGGAGGAAGGCCGTTCGCTTGCCCATTCCTTTGCAGTCCTCCACGATGTCCACTATGCGTTGGCCTCTAACTTTGCATCGTGCTAGGGCTTCTGCGCGTATGGCCTCCTCCTCTTCTATCCAGAGAAAGCGACTCTCTAGCGGGAGGAAGGCCGTTCGCTTGCCCATTCCATTGCAGTCCTCCACGATGTCCACTATGCGTTGGCCTCTAACTTTGCATCGTGCTAGGGCTTCTGCGCGTATGGCCTCCTCCTCTTCTATCCAGAGACAGCGACTCTCTAGCGGGAGGAAGGCCGTTCGCTTGCCCATTCCTTTGCAGTCCTCCACGATGTCCACTATGCGTTGGCCTCAAACAAATTCCTGGCTACGCCTCTTCTTCAGCACATCACTCTATCTAGCATTGGCTTTCACGCAGAAGGAAGAGGAGCCAAAGCGATGCCGACTTCATGACCTCAGAGTGAGACTGAAGCTGTCGTTGTCTTTGATGGGGTTTTTAAGGTGCCACTATTTTATGGCAAAGACTGCATTAGATTTGGATGGATGCAATGCCGTTTTATTTCCTGCTGAAGGTTAGTTTATTGGAATGGAAGTTTTATAGATGTTAGAAAGCATGCGTGACTAAACGGAAAAATTATTTATTTATGTTCAAGGTTGTTTTATGTCTCCACGGTATGGTTATGCACATGTGATGTAAAGCAAGATATTTTGAAACCGCGTGAATTTAAGGGGCCACACGCACAAGGGGGCCGTGCGGAGATTACATTAGGGCATGGGCAAACCATGAGGGAAAAATGGCACTGGGAAGCCCGCCCCCTCCACAGTTTCTAACATATTCGTTTGAGCAAATACGATATCTTTCTTCCGTTTCATTTCGAATCTATACCTTAAAGTTGTAATTTGGAAAAAAAATGCCAAAACACAAAACTAGCGCATTCTGAACCAATTGTTTCCAGTATTCCCAGGATGTTCACAGAAATTTTTTCAAATGCCATTTCCAAATCGACCGCTACTCTCCTCATTGTTACCTTTATCAGTCCTTTTTGGTCCAACTCTGTCTACCAGCATTCCTCATCCAGCTCCCTCTTCTCCTTCATCGTTTTCCTCTGCTGTTTGAACATCATTCTCAGCATTGCAAGCCTTTTGCAAGAATTTACGCATTTGTGGCAAATAATAATAACAGACCTTTTTCGACCATCTAATCTGCTTTAGGATGATCTGTTGCTAAGCCTTTTTTACTTGTCGTAAAAAAATTGTTCCCAATTTCAAGGCAAAAACCATACGCTAGCATATGGAGAGGCGAAGACAGTGTCCTGTGCGGCTAATCTGATTGAAGGGAGAGGAGACGGCAGCCCGTGTCTGAGGCCGCCTAATAAGTGCCTCGGCGGTGCTTGAGGCGTGAAATGCTCTTGCAACACAGCGCCACCCCAGCTCAATGAACAGCAGCAGCAGTACAGCAGAGTGTTGAGGCCCTAATTGGCACCTATCAACCTCCCAGTCTGCACTCACACCAGGAACCTCACACCTTTGCCTAATCCCCGCACCACCTGCCTTCAAAGCTCTCCTCCCATCATAGCCTCTTGCCAGAATGTCAGCCAGCCTTGGCATTGAGTCTGTCCCCCTATCAAGGGTAATCAACTGGACTCGGCTAAATGTGTTGGCCGTTGCTAATGGTTGATGAGAGGCGGCTCTAGACTCTTGGTGAGTGTAGGAGGGGAGTGCGGGTTTTCTTTGAGCAGCCCTGCGCCGCGGGGGGCCAAGGGTGGAAGGTGAGGGCCATTTGAGCAGGGGCCAGAGAGTGGTCAGAGGCGATAGGCATCGCGCATCAACTTTGCCATGCGGCACCTCCACTCCCCAAAGCAGCGTGCCGATAGAGATGCGGCGATAGGGGCACAGACATCATTGCCGCGGCAAAGTTGCAGCAAAAGCAGGCGGCCTGATGGATGAGGCCATGCCACACACACAGGCGGCAAAGGGCCCAGACGCGTTTTCTTCCTTCAACCAGCCCCCCTACGCTACCCCTATTGCAAGAGTCTCTCAGGGAGTGTGCAGTGGGCATCAAAGCCCCGCCAGCCGCTCTGAACAGTCAAGCGGAGGGAGAGGCTGGGCCAAAGGAGGTGGCGGCGGCACAAAACTGCCTTGAGGTCTCCCAGTCATCACCAGCTGGTGGCCTGAATGAAGCGGTGTTCTCCCGCGTGCGTGAGGGCGGCTGAGAGGAAAGGGGGGCTGGCAGGGGAGGGGCAGGAGTGGCACACAGAAGCGCGCGCGCCCTGGGGGGAAAAGGGAGTGGTGGTCAGAGAGGGGCGGGGAGGTCCTTTGAGGGGTGCGCTGGGGGGCTGCCCATCATCTGTGGCCACTTTCAGTTCCAGGGGCAAGCAGGTTGCGCTGTCCGCAGGCCGGATGAGCAGGCGTTTTTTGGAAGGGGGCCGCTTTGAGAGAGGGTGAAACCTGAGTCAGCAGCTAGCCCCAACTGCACCCTCTGCTCCGGGCGCTTTTTGTGGCCGCCCCCCCCCCCCCCCTCTTGCTCAGTGTAGCCACCCACAAGCCCCTCGCCGGCTTTTGATAGACTCCTCCGCTTATTACCTCTTAGTCCAGGGCTGGGGGGACTCCTTCTTATTGCTCGTCCCCAGCATAAGCACTTGGCGGCCTCTGTGCTTTTGAACTCTTCATTTCCCCTCTCAGCCCCCTCTAGTTTGCTGGGTCGGGCTTCCATTTGCCCCCACCCCGTCTAATCAAATTGGCCCGGCTCTTTTTCCGCGCGCGCAAAGCGCCGTATTTTGTATTTGGGCGGGGGTGGAAATGGCAACATTGGAGTCGGGGCTGGGGGGACTGGGGGGAAAAGTGTCGCGCGTCCGTGAATGATAGGCAGCGTCTGCTGCTGGCAGGAGTGGGGGCTAGGTCGGTAGAAGGCGGAAGCGGGCTGCTGTGATGGATGTGGTAGTTTATGCGGGACTTTTTGGGTGGCCTCCATTTGGCCCACCTTGCTGCAGAGCGCAACAATCCGCGACACTCTGCCTAAACGGCCCTGCACTAATTTATGTCCGGCCCCTCCTGTGGTTTGTGCTGGGATGGGTTTTTGTAGGGAATGCCAGGGCAAGTGAGGGTGTGTTGTTGATGCGGGGTGGCGATAGGCCTTCTCGGGTGCCAACATCTCCCACTTGCCATAGCCTGCTCACACCACATCTGCAACTGGAATGTTGCAAGGGCAGATAAGGCCTCCGCCTGTGCTTTTGCTTCCTTCTCCTACAGCGCATCGTACTGCTGGCCAAATCTGCCTTCACTCACCCTCTCTTTCTGTTTTGGGAGGGGGCAGTTGAAAAGGGTGTATAGGCTGGCGGAATGCAAAATTAGTCGCCACCACAGAGTCATTCTAGAAGGGTTGCAAAAGGTTGCAATGGCCCAGAGGGGAGGTGGCGTGTGAGGGTCGTCGGAAATTAACTCCTCCGCAGTGATGCTGATGGGTGGCGGGGCAATTTGTTTGGACACGCTTTCTGCCAGGAGGCAGCCAGCGTCCTCAAATCTACCCCCCACCCTCGTCCTTCCCCTCTTCTCCACCCCAGCTCTGTGGGCAGGTCTATCGGAGCGTGGGATCAGGCGCAGGGCGCTCTCTCCTCGCAGTGTCAGCGGGATGATGCATTGGCGGAGCCTGCAGCAGGGGCCCACCTAGCAAGCCCTTCCTTCTTCAAAGGCGTGACTAATGGGCAGAGAACCGGGGCCTCCTGTCCTCCCACTTTTACTCTCCTCACCCCCCTACTCCTCTGCATTGGGCCTCACTCGCCTGGCTCTAAGGCCCCCCTACTCACTTGCGTCCGCCTTAGAGTGGGTGGGAAGGGCTGTTTTTGAGGGCGGGTTTGTGTGGAGGTAGCAGGGAAGAGGAGTTGTGGGGGTGGTCCAAGGCTCTCCTGGTTAATTTGATGCGAAGATAGGGGGCGGGGAGAGAGGACGCCGCCAATTCGCAAACTGGCTCCTCATCCTTCGCTCATCAACGCTCTCCCTTTTAGGCTTCCAATCCTTCCCGCCCCTCCTCCTCGCCCATTACCGCTATTTCCCCATCAGGACACGCTCCACCCCTAAAACGCCTGTCCCATTTCACTGCCCTCCGGCCACCTCTCTAAGCCCATTTTCCCTCCACCCCTCACTGGCAGTTTTTTCGCCCCACCCCATCCTGACCTTGAGTTGTTTCTTGCTCGCTCATTCCTCCAGGCAAACCGGGGCTTAGAGGACCTTGCCTCCTGGGACTGTTCATCCATCATCCATCTGTGTTCTTCGGAGACTGAGCAGAAGGGTTGGCTGGAATCCCTTTGTTCCTCCAGTGAGTGCCTGGAATCTGAAGCTGGGGGGCTGTGGGTGGACAGAGAAGGAGTTGGTAGGCGCGAAAGTTGTGACAGGCCGAAGTGGTGGGCGTGAGGGGCTGGGACGGGTGGGCGTCAATCAAAGGTTGATGAAGGAAGCTGCCATCACTCATCGCCTGTCATCACTCCTGGCTTCCTCTCTGGGACGCTGCTGTTGGTGGCCGCATTCCTTCCGCATCCCATAGCTTACAGTAGGCCTCCAGATGCCCTGTGTGACCACTGCGCTACTGGCTGACCCACCAAGCCTTTCAGCCCAGTGAGCCCATTCTATGTCGCTAATTATGGCCTGCTACGGTATAGGGTGTCTAAGAAGGAGTGGGATGGGTGGTGAAGGGCATTGCTCTCCCAGTGGGTGGGGAGAGTATTGGAGGGGGCTGGTGTTTATGATGGGTAGATGCTGGGAAGGTTGGCGAGGCTTCCAGATGTGGCGCCGTGCGAGCCGTTTTGGCAACCTTATGGCTTCTGAGATAAGGCCTCTCCCTTCTTCGCCTGCCCTTCCCTCCTCCCCCCTTCCATCCTATCCCCCCTCCACCAGTTGACCGATATACAAGCCATGTCTGGGCAGAGTGAGGGAGGCAAGCTGATCGTAACCCTGCTGGGAGGGCGCTCCCCGGCTCGTAACTTCCTCCATTCCGCGCTCGTAAATTAAGGCTCGATGATGGGGGGCCAAGATGGAAGTAAAGCCCTCATCTTTACCACCTTGACGAGGGGGTGGAGTCCACTCCTGGGGTGCCTGTTAGAAGGAGGAAAGGGGGATGATTAGACGGTGTGCCCAGATATTTCGGAGACTGGTGTGTCTGCCGGTCAATTGAGGGGGGCAGGGGAGAGGCGTCTGAACCGGTGTGTCGTATCTCATGCAAGCTCTCCTGGACAGGGTCTTCCTGGCTGGGCAGTGGGGCAGTGTTCAACAGTTTGCGTGTATGTTTTGCAAGGGTGGGCTGCCCCTTTTTCAAGTGGAAGGGGTTTCGCTATCAGAAACTACAAAATCGAGGCGCTTCTTTTGCGCGCGCGGGGAGCCCAGCTGATGCGAGGAGAAAGTGGGAAATCTCAGATGACCCCTCCAGTGCTTTGCATCTTTGCATCGCAGTTTGCGTTCCCATCTGAGTTTTTTGTGGCCATTTGGACGCATGCAGGTGGTGGGGTGGGCAAAGGGGTGGCAGTAGTAGGGAGTGGGAGTGTCCAAATAACTCTCTGGGCATGTAAGGCGCGTGTTTTAGGAGGATAGGGGAGGAGAGATTAGGAGCGCGCAACGGGTGGGCGGCATTCGTAGGCTGACGAGAGGATTTCCAGGTGAAAGTCAGCTGCTGGAAGTGGTGCAGAGTAGCTGGGAGTCATGAAGCGCAGTCTTCCGGCCTCCACCGAGCCACTGGCCAAGCGCACTGCAACCGACACCCACGCTGGTTTCCTTCCTTGCCTTCCTTTCACACCCCCCGCCTGGCTTGCCCTGTATCCGATTACAGCCATCCATACTTGTGTCTTGACTTGAACTTGACTGTCTAGGAGAGTAAATGAGGCCGTACTAGAGAGGCAGGGAATAAGAGAGGCTAAAGCGACAGTTGGGCACCTTTAACTTTCAATGAACCTAGCCTCCTAGCGGTAGGCAGTGTTGATTGCGGGGAGTAAGTGGAGGAAAGTGATAAGGCAGGGGAAAGGAGGAGAGGGCAAGCAAGGATATGTTTTGGCTGGTTGGAAAGGAGGGCGGGAAGGGGGACAGGCTGAAGCGGGTGTGTGAGGCGTAAAAAACGCAGTGTGTGTTCCATAGGCGGGTGTATGCGGCGGTGGTCTCTCCTCTGTTTACCCAGTCATCCAGACAGCCACCCCTCCTAACCCTTCCCTTTCCTCTCCTCCTCCTCCAACCCCTCCCCCACCTCCCAGAAGCGTTCCCCCACCACTCCTCCAGAGGCCTTGTTGACACTGCGGGAAAAGAGAAGGGCTAGAGGTGGTTTTTCTCGCTACACACACGCAGCCCACACAGGCTGCTCGGCTGGGGTCTGCGCGCCCTTTAGAACACTGGCACAACACACGCAGACAGCCCCCCCATCCCCACTCCCCTAACCACCATCCTTCCACCTACCTCCACTGTCTCCCTTTCCCGCCAACTGGAAAAATGACTGCTTTTTAGCTGCCTTTTTGCGTCACTTTTCTCACTCCCAACCAGCCCACCCTCAGACCACCGAGTAGCAGGGCAGCTGACCTGTGCAGACTAGATAAGCTCTCTGGCCTTCCCAGCACAGCGGATGGTGGAGGGGGCAGATGGGCGATAGGGTTGCAAGGAGTTGCGAGTATAGGATGGGGGTTGGAGAAAAGGGACGCGCGAATAGGCTCACCGGGTGGTCGGGCGGGCAAAAATCACCTGGGCCCCCCTTCTCTCTCTCTCGTCTGCCTGCGTCCCACTCAGCCATTCCTGGACCGGTTTCCGGCCCCCCGCCCCCCATCGGGTAGGCTTTCATAATCACCCTCCCGCCCCTCCATTCCACCTCCTATCACTAATCACCGCCGCGTTTCTCTGCGCATTCATCACGGGAAGCATAGCCGGCAGCTTTTGAAGCCCCTCTTTTTGTCCAGCCACGGCAATCAGAGCGGAGAGGAAGACGGATTTCAGGCAAGCAGCATGGGACGGGGCTGAGGCTGGAGGACTGGCCTCTGCATCCTCTGCTTCTCCACCTACTCCAGCAGCAAGCCACCAGCCCCTGTTTGTGCTCCAATCTCATTTCACATGCCCAGACAGCTTTTTTGCACCCCCTCCCCGTCCAGAGTTTGCTCACCCTCCCTTTCCATCCCCCTTTCCTCCTCACCGCTTAGTGCGCGCGTTTTCACTGCCCTCACCTGGGTGGCGGGGGGAGGCGGGGAAGAGGGATGGGGGGCAGTCAGATGGCTTTCCGTTTCAGTTGATAAACTCACCGTCTAGATTCCCCCTGCACCCCCCGCCCCTCAGCCAGTCTCTAGCGTCCTTGTCTTTGGTGTGTCTGGTTGCCAAGGCTAGACAAGGGCCGGGGTAGAAATGGGGGCATTTGTTTTCTGGACGGGATTGGAGGCATTTAGCAAGGCTTCAGGCAGCCAGGATCTCTTTCCTCAACGCTGATGAAGCTTTCTATTCCTGCCTCCCCTTCATCACCTTCTTTGTGTCTGCTGGCAAAAAATAGCCCGGGGGCTCCAAAAAGAGCCCCAACCTTGTCTCCTGCACGGATGTCCGACACGCCATTTTAGGGCGTCATGATTCGGCTTATAGACTTCCTAATCCCCCCCCCCCGCCCAAGAGGCTTTGTATCATCCTGAGTACTATTAATATCAGCTTCAGGAAAGGTCATCTTTCGTCCCCATGAGCCGGACTTTTAAAAAGTGTGACATTTTTACGCCAGACGTCAATGTCTCAGAAAACTTCTGGCAGATGAAGGGAATAGGAGAAGGTGGGGCAGGGAAGAAGGCGGAAGCGTCACAGAAGCGCAACCTGTTTTTGATGAGCCACAAAGTGTAGAGGAGCTCTAGGAGAATAGAGCAGATGATGAGATGAAGGCATGGGCTGTTGGGAGTGGCATGGCAGCCGATCTGAATCTCTCTCCTAGCAGAAACCCCTTGTCCATGCCGCCTCAAACGAGTCCCCCCTTTGTGGCCTATCATGACTAGGCTCAGGCCTCAGGGTCGAATGGTGGTTTTTTGGGGACAGGTAAGGAGACAGGAAGGCGGCTGGCCCCTTTGAAGGCAGCCAAAGCACTTTGTCACGCCCCTGCCATCACCCACCACTGCTGGCATAGGGCACCATCTGTCCTCCCCCCGTCTCAGCTGCACATCCTCTTTTGACAGAGCCCCTTTCCCACGTATGGGCCGCTGCGTCCAGCTTATCAGAGGAGGGGCGAAAAAAGGAGTCCCTGTGTCGGCTTGTGCACCGGGTATATTGTCCGGGCTGGCTGGTGAAAGCTCACCCGCTGCGGCTGAGTCTAGGTCTGCTGTTTGAGGGGAGGAAGAGGGAATGGGAGGCAATAAGGCCCCGTCTTGCTTGCCCAAAGGGGGCGGCCGCGATGGCCCAGCCCCCAAAAGGAGGGCGGGCTGCTAAGAATGCGACATTCTCATGGCCCTTCTAATTAGCGACTGAGACTGGGTGGGGCTGGGGGCCCACCTGTGGCGGTGAGTGTCTGTGAGTGCTCTGGCTAGGCCGTCCGCTTATCTGCTTGATGGACGAGCCCTTCCCCTCTCTTCTTCTGGGGAGGGGGTGGAGCGGGAGAGAGAGACTGGTCGTGAAGGAGAGAGGGAGGAGGGAGGGGGAAGGGGGTAGACGGCGGGTGTATTGCAAAGTGTAGGAAAGGGAGCGAAGGGGTCCTCCGAAGGCCGGGGCGGCAAAAAAGGTGATTTGTGAGCCGGGCTTGGGGGAGGCGAATGATGGGGAGGCTGGCGCTCTCTCCTTCGCGTCGCCCCAACCCCTCCCAAGCCTCATTGTGCGGTCTTCATTGGGGAAGAGCGCCCGGCGGAGCAGATTTACAGTCCCCCCGCCTGTTGGAAATAGGCGTGAAATAGTGTGCAGCTGGTGTCTTACTCCCTTCCCTCAACCAGTCTAAGCGCCAGTCTTTTCAGCCTTCCCTCAAGGTCTGAGGCAGGTCTCGTTGTCTGATTCTCTGGCCCTTGGGAGACCTGCTTAGCATCTCTGGGCTTTGCCAAGGGGGGGCTGGGGGCGTGAAATGGGGTTGTAGAGAGGGCGCGCTGCATGCATTCATAAGCTGGGGAGAGTGGGGGCACAAAGAGCCATCCGTTTTTTGCACCAGCCTCACTGGCATCGCTCCACTGCTCCGATCTGCCCTTCTCCCACACACACACACAGCCTGACACATTTCCACCTTCCCGCCCCTTCGCTCTTTTCCTGCCCAGCCCATTTTCCCAGCCAGCATATCTAAGCGGCCTACTATTAGCTTCCCACTATCCCACTAGAGCTTCAGTGCGGATTTGCTTTGTGCGTCTTAGTCCCTTTTTTGAGCTCTATGGTTTTGAGTTTTTGAAACCCGAACATTTGATGGCTCATTTGAAGCCATTTGAGCTGAGGTCTAGGGCTACGTGACTTTTTCCACTATTATAGTAAAAAGACTTTACTTGTCACTCCTCCAAACTACGGCCCTCTAATCTGGACCAATTGAGTGACGTAAGAAGTGTAGCTGTAAATAACTAAAGTCCCAGCCTAATGCATAGGCAATGGAAGCGGTGCTTTGGCTGCCTCCTCCGCGCGTACCTCTGCCCAGCAGCAGCTTTCCTCTCTGCGCAGAAAAACTGGGCCAGGGGCCTGGAAAGGGAGGGGGTGGAAAGAAGTGGAGAAAGCGAGAGCTCTTTTTCTCCACCTCGCCGGGGGCGCTAAAGCTGAGGAAATGCGGGCAGGGTGCGATGAGTTTGGGGGCGGGCAGAGTAGTGTGTGGCAGGTCTGCATGTGGGTGGGCCGCTGTGCCCAAACTCTGCGCCAGCTTCCCTGTACCAGGCATGTGGGGGGAGGAGGAGGAAGGCCGGTCGTCAACTTGGCCTGCCCCCATTTCCTACGTATTCGACGGCGCGGCGCTTCGCTGAGTGTCCCTCGCGCGTGCGTCTGCCTAGAAGCATACATGTCCCCTCCCCGCCCTCAACTCCGGGCCCGCCCCCTCTCCTCGGCCCACACATGGCGCACAAAGCTTCAGCCCCGCCCCCCTCACGCACAGCCCTCACCCAGCCACCCTTCCCCCTCAATCCCCCATCCAGCCTGCTCAGACACGAGCCAGACGTTTTTTTATACCCTTACTTTCTCTTCCCCGTCCAGCCCCCCCTGTCCCCCTTCAGCCTTTCAGGAAGGCTTCGATTTTCCCCCCTCTCGAACTCCGCGCGCGGCAGAGGGAGAGCCTCCGTCTCCTCCCATTTGTGTCCCCGCGCCCCCCGCGCACTATAAGCTGTGCACATGCCCGCGGCGCAGACAGACGGTGCAGCCCACCCAGCTCTTCCCCCCCTTTCCCCTCCAACCCCCTCAACCCCCTCCTCCTCCCCTCCATGCCTCGCCCTAGACACTCCCCGCCCCTGACGACAGCAGCTGATCAGTAGGCTGGCGGGTGCGGCAGACACACTAAGCCCCCCTCCTCCTCTCCATCCTTCCTCCCTCCCTCCACTTCCTCGCTCATTTCCTTCGACAACCTTCCTTCCTATCAGGCACAGGCTTCCTATCTCATGGCTTCTCTAGGAGGCCAGTGGCTGGAGCCTTGGAAGGAGGCCGTGGAGGATGGTAAGGCGTAATCCTGAGCGGTCGTAGGAAGCGGTTCTTTATTGCCTTCCCAGGGCCTCTGTGTGGGATGCTTCTGCAACAGGCTCTCACACACAGCTGCTTTTTTGCCCACTTCCCCTCCTCCTCCGCCCCCTGGAATTACCCCACCCTCATTGTGCAGGGGCAGTCTTTAAGGCCTTTGCTACTCCCCTTCCTGTCCTCCCCTCTGCCCCATTTCCCAATCAATCGATCCTATTGCAGATGGAGGATTAGCTTGGCCACAGTCGCCCTATGCCTGGAGCCCGATGGGGGACTCGGAGAAGAATTCCAACTCCGCCGCGGCGGCGGCGCCCAGCTTCCCCTTCCACTTCAACTACAACCAGCCTCTGCTCCAGACTCCGCCCTATCAGTTCCTCCTCCTCCTCCTCACCCCCCTAATCACCCCTCAAATGAAGGACCATTGATAGGAGCGAAGGCGGAGTGCAGAGCCCCCCAGGCTCCTCCCTCCTGGCCTCGCCCATCAACCCGGGCGTCGTGGAGCCGGCTGCCATCGACAATGCCTACCCGCCCCACTCCGACGCCTGTCACAAACCGCAGGAGCCCAGTACAGCCCCTCAATCTCCTCTCATCCTCCATATTATTGAAACCCCTCTCTCCTTCTAGAGTGCCGAGCCTGCAGCCATCTGGCCGCCCAGCAAGACCTGGACCGCCAGTACCTCCTCCGCTCCATGGCCGCTCTGGGCACCGGCCAGCAGTCCAAGGGCCCCAAGGCCTTCTCTACCACTGGAGCTCATCCGTTTGACCCGCCAAACTTCTATCCTCACTTCTTCGATGAATGAATGCAGCCTTTCTTGTAGGGCCCGTCCACCCACTGCTGCGCCCAGTCTGGCCTCAGAACCGGCGGCGCGTATCGGCGGCCACGCCTCAGCCTTCCAGCGCGTGGACGCCCCAAATGGACACCAAGGCTTCCTGCAGGACTACATCCGCCGCCTCCAGCACCTCTTCACCCGCCTCCCGCCCTTCCCCCGGCCCAATGGACGGCGGCACCTGGAAAGCTCCGGACCTGCCCTGCCTCTTCCCGTTCCATTCTCTCCTCCTCCTCCAATCCTTCATTCAAACAAGCCCCTATTTGGCATTTGCAGGCCCAGCTCTTCGCCGATCACATGCGTCCCGTGGAGAGCACTGTTAGCTCTATTCTCTCCCTTTGTTACTTGCCCCAGCTCACCCTCTGGCCATTTCAGCATCAGCTGCGCGACGAGAGCGTCCGACTGACGCATCTGCTGCCGCGCGCCCCTCAGCCCCAGCCTCCCCCACCACCCGCTGCCCTCCAACCGGAGCCCGGCAAGTCTCGCGAAGCCCAACGCCGCCGGGAGCCTTCCACGCCCAGGGACCCTCCTTCCACCCATCAACTGCCCCAGAAGAAGAGGTTCCCCTGCTTCCCTTCCATCTCGGATTAGGTTTTTAAATGATTTCTCATTTTAAAATGATAGTTTTTCTAATATGTTTTTATAATTTTTCTATTCAATAGCTTACCCTTTTTGTCTCTGCTTCCATCATTGCCCACCCAAGTTCAAATGCCCCCTGCTTCCAGCCTCCTCATGATGGACTCCGCCCAGCGCCTTCCGGCCACCTCCATCAGCCGCCCCGAGGCCATGGACATCAGTGAGCCAGCCCAGAGCAACGGCCTGGAGGCCGAGGAGCGGGCAGAGTCCTCCGGCAGTCCCTCCGAAGAAGCCGTGGAGTCCGGCCGCCTCTCCGTGGAGGAGTCCGCGGACTACATCACCGTCCAGCCCGTCTGCCTCTGGACCGACTGCCCCATCTTCAACCAGCCCGCCGCCCTGGCCGGCGACAAGACGGCCTTCCTCCGCCACATCAAGGACGCCCATCTGGCGGGGCTCTGCGGGGGCGGCGACGGCGACGCCTTCGTCTGCAAGTGGTCGAGCTGCGAACGCCTCCAGAAGCCCTTCAAGGCCAAGTACATGCTGGACGTCCACTGCCGCAAGCACACCGGGGAGAAGCCGCATCGGTGCACCTGGCCGAATCTGGATGGGACTCCATCTACGGCTTGCGACAAGCGCTACTCACGGCTGGAGAACCTGAAGACCCATATGCGGACGCATTCCGGGGAGAAGCCCTACACCTGCGGCCACGCGGCCTACTGCCCCAAGTGCCAGGAGGCGGCGGACAAGGGGCTGCCTAGAAGCCAACCCTGCCCCATGTGCCCGCCGCCCTGCGAAAAGGCCTTCAGCAACGCCTCCGACCGCGCCAAGCACTACAACCGCACCCACTCCGAGAAGAAGCCCTACGAGTGCTACGTGCAGCTGGAGGACGGCTCCTTCTGCAAGAAGGCCTACACAGATCCCTCCTCCCTCCGCAAGCACATCAACACCGTCCACGGGCCCGACAAGTACGAGCGGAACTACCGGCAGAACCAGCGACGGCAGATGGCCGAGGTGAAGGAGAGGGGCCAGCCCCGTCACCACTCCACCTCCTCCACCTCAGTGTCCCCGGATGCTGCCGCCAGCTCTCAGTCGGATGTCGCCATGGGCTCCTTCGGATCCGCCAACCCTTCGCCCCTGCTGCCCTCCAACGGACACTACGGACAGTTTGCGGGTAGTCAGCTGGCCGCAGCCTACCTCTACGGCTACAACCCCACCAGCAATGGCCACCCTTCGGAGGAGCAGATGAGGGACTTCCGCTACCCAACTGCCCGCTACGATCCTACGCTGGCCCTCCAGCCACCGCCCTCCGGCCAACTCTACGCAAGTAGGGCTCAGCAGAAGCAACGCACCTTCCCTGTCCAGCCCCACCTGGAGGCCCCGCTTCAGTCGCCAGCCCCAGCTGCCCGCCTTCCATCTTGTGGTTGGCCCTTCATCCATTCCTTTCCAATTAGGACGACTTTTTTAAGAACAACACGAGTCTTATAGTTATGCTTATGTTCGAAAAGAAAAAAGAAGAAAAGAGGGGTCAAAATTTGTCAGCAACCAGCTTTACTGCAACTTTGGACCTTCTCAGTAAGGCTTTCAAACATGAGTCATTTGCTTTGCGGAGTCTTAAAATTATGTCTAGTTTCGAAAAGAAACTACGAGAAAAGGGGGGCAAAATTTTTCAGAAACCAGCTTTATTTCCACATTCTGACTAAAGCTCTCTAAAAACATCACAGTCCTTGCTTTGCAGCAGTCCGCGGCTACACTCCGGGCTTCAAAACGGCTGCTGACAGCAGTGGGCAGGTGAGTTCTCGGCCCTCCTCCTGCCAGTCCCTGTCGCCGGGGCTGAGCCGCCTGCCGCCCAACTCCATCAGTCCGGACGCCTCCAGCGGCTACGACTCCGGCGAAAGCCCTGCCCCTCCCCGCCCCTCCCCCTACCCCAGCAGTCTCAGCGGGGCCTCCTCCATGGACCCGCAGGAGGACAGCTTTGAGGCAGCCCTCCATGGTCCCTTTGATCCTACTACTCCTTAGATGAATAGATTATGCTTTTTCTCTCTTGCCCCATGGCTAGGCCTTGTTTAGCTGGCTAGCTTCGACTCTGTTCCAGTCACTAACGCGAACCAAATACCCCCCGTCCCCTGTATAGCCCTAGCGTCTACTTGTAGCATTGCAACTACACTAGCCTCTTTTGTTCGGTTCCTTCTTAGACTGACAAACTACCGGTCCTCTCCTTTTATTCTCCTCTTGCTTTTCTACTCATCAGTGCCTGAGAGTGCAGATGATGCGAAGTATAGGGAGGAAATGCGTCCAGCAATCCCAGATCACCTCTGGCTGCTTCCCCGTTTGCCCATTGCACCCTGTGCGCGGCCTAGCCTCCTCTGCTTCCCGAGCTTCGCAGCTTTTCTACTGGAGGATGATTGTTGCAGCTGCAAACTTGATTAGCGTCATGCGACTTCCTATCACACCTCCTACCAGCATACGTGTAGCCTTCATTTCTCCAGTCTTAGCCCTGGTTTCAGCCGAATTTGCGTTTCCCATTCAGTCAGCATCTTCTTGCCTTTTTTCCCCATGCTCCATTCTATTTCCAATTTTTTTATTAATTCTCTTTCATTACAATCGCATAAACTCTTGTTTTGCAACCGGCGTATACATTGCACCAGAAAAGAAGCAAAGGGAAGAAGGAGAGAAGGAGGTTTGGGCGTAAAACTATGCACAACAAGCAGACAACAAGGGAATGGGCCTTTGAGCATGGGAACCTACAAAATTGCGCGAATCCCACCAGCCCAGTGGCCAAAGCAGTCCGCTCACAGCTCCAGAATAGTACTCGATTGCGTCAGCCCCTCGAATCTGAGCTTTTGCTGACGATGAGTTTGCCGCGCAGCTTGACTGCCAAGGAACGTGTCCTCAATGCCATCCTCAGGTTCCCTGCCTCTCTCCCAAAACCTGGCCTGAGAAAAAGTGATGAAATGACAGCTGGCGCCATGAATGGCTGACAGAGCCTGAGTTTGAGCGGGAGACGCCGGACATCTTTGGCACCGGGAAGCCTTTTGAGGTCTTTCCTTTGCTCTCTTTCGAATCTATGAAAGAGGGTTGGACTGGGCTGTAGGCTCCAGAGAAGACGCCGGATGAATTCTCTCGCTACTCAGACTACCTACAGGCACATCTGCCACTGCTCCTGCTCGATATCTTTCACTCGGTTTCTTTCCTTTCGCAGATTTCCATTTTCACTTTTAGTCTTTTTGTCCAACTAGTCAGAAGCGGAGCTAGGATTTTGGTTTAGGGTGAAAATTTTTTAAAAGTCTGGCATATTTCGAAGAAATTTACCTTAACTTAGAAGAGCGCAAAGTTTTTAGGGGGGATCAATGCCAAAATATTTTGGGGATCAATGCCAAAATTGACAGGCCTAGCTCCGCTCCTCGTTCTTTGAAATCTCCCGATATAGTTGGAGTCTTTGCAGCTAAGGGCAGAGCAGATCTCACCACGGGACCTGGGTGCACAGCGAGCAGAGCAACTGCTGACCCCACTCCTCTTCCAGCTCAGCCGTCTCAACCACAAGGAGCGCAAGGCCATCGACTTTAAGACCGACGGACGCAAACTCGCCTTCACCATGCAGAAGCTCACCTGTGAGTCTTCCTCTCTCTCTTCCTACTTATAGCAGTCAATATCTTCCTGAACTGCTTCCTACCCTCCCCCCCTCTTCCATCTTCCAATCTTACAGGCGTCCTCCGTCTAGCATCGCAGGAGGATGAACAGGAGTTGCGCTTCTTTCTCAGCAAGGCCCTGCTACGGCTCGACCTCTCCCGCAACTCCACGCCCGTCTCTTCGCCCCACCAAAGCCTTCTAGCCATCGTCGATTCCGTTTCTCTCCTCCTTTGCCTGCCCCTCCTTCGAGTCCAGAGCACCAAGACATAGCTGCAGGGCATCAGCTTGACGCGAACGGACGGCGTGTCCCGGATCTTCAACCTCAGCTTCACCGTCCTCCTCCCACTCTGCCTGCCCAGAGGGAGCCTGCCGCTGGAGGATGGGAGGCCTTGCTACGCTCGCATCAAGGTTCTTTTAGTCCTTAATTCACCTCAAAAGACCCCACTGCCGTCCACACAGGGCCTGGGCAACCTGACCTCTGCCGCCCGCATCGCCGAAGGCCTGGACGCCCTGCCCAGCTCCGGTCTGGACTCCGTCCTCCTCAACCCTTCGCGTCACCTGCGCCGCTTCCTCCTGCCCAGACACTCTCCCGGCCATGACTCCGTTGGCCCTATCTTTTAAGGGTCTCCTGAGGGGGATTCAAATATTAGCAATCTCATGGGTCAGGACAAGCGATCGCTACCTTATCACATTACTGTTTCTTGTCATGTCCCATAGGATTATTAATATTTGAATCGCCTTCTGGGAGCGATTCTAAAATCATGAATCCCATTGGACATAGCAGGGGACAGTAATATTGCTGAATAGCTATGCCCTGCCCTGTCCCATAGGATTAATGATTTTAGAATCGCCCTCAGAGATGCTGTGAGCTCGATGGTTGCAGTTCCTGGGCAAGCACTTCAACGCCTCGCAGCAGGCGGCCATCGGGTCCATCGCGGACGGGATCCTGGCCAATCGCCTCTGCGTGAGCCTCGTTCACGGCCCTCCAGGCACCGGGAAGAGCCGCACTGGCATCGGCCTCCTTCGCCTCCTGCTTCCGGTTCACAGCTCCTCTTCAAACCTTCCATCTCATCCACACGGCCCATTGCAGCGCCTGCGGAAAGGCACAGTGCTCCTGCTCACAGCCCCATCCAACGGTGCCGTGGACGAGCTTGCGCGAAAGTTCCTCCGATCCCCCATCCACGACAAATGTGAACCAGTTTTGTTTGTGCCGTCATATTTTGTGGGTTTGATTGAAAAACTGAAATTTAAAATTTTTGCGCGGCCGAAGGCCGCCTGCCGCGGAGGGCAGGGCAGTCAGAGCTCCGGAGGCCGGAGGGCATGGGTGCGGAGGCCCCGGAGCGTAGCCTAGCATGCGAAGCATGCTAGGCGAAGCGTAGGGGCCGTAGCACCCGTGCCCGGAGGCCGGAGGAGCTCTGGCGCCCTGCCCGAAGCGGCGGGCGGCCAAGGCCAGCTTAAGCAGTTACCCCATTTTTGCGTCTGTCTGTCCGCATATCTTATATAATAAATGGTACCATCGGCAAGCCGAAAGTAAGCTCTTTTCTCCCGAAAACAACAAATGCCCCGAGTGTAAAGTCAAGGAAATTTCCCTACTACGAGTGGAATCTGCTTGTGGGGCATCTGCATTTTGTTTTCGCGCGCAGTTCAAGAGCTCTTTTCATGCGCGCTCAAACAAAATACAGGTGACACAGCAGATTCCACTCGTAGTAGGGAAATTTCCTTGACTTTACACTCGGGGCATTTGTTGTTTTTTGGGAGAAAAGAGCTTACTTTCGGCTTGCCGATGGTACCATTTATTTCCTCAACTTTAAACATACAAAAGACTTGTTTCAATTTTTTTCTTCTAATTGTTGTTTTTTTTGCAAAAACGAATAAGACACCAGTTAGCTAAAAAAAACGAAAGTTTGGAAAGTGAATAATCATGCAAAAAAAATTAACTCGAGGGAATTGGTTTTCAGGAGAAAATATCTTTACTTTTGGCTTGCCGATGGTACCAGTTATTTTCCTCAACTTCAAATATACAAAAAATAAACTTTATTCACGAGAAGGATTCGAACCTGCCAGTTTCAACCAGCCACCGGTCCGCTTACACCACTACACCACTGGTACCTATGCTAAAGTGGTCAATTGAAGGGTTATGAGTTTTAAACGAATACCTGAAGCCCAAGGACTGGATAGGGGGGTGGGGGGATAAATTGAATACCTACTCTCGTTCATTAGCAGATGCGAAGCAGCAGCAGGGCAGCAGGGCAGCAGGGCAGCAGCAGGGCAGCAGCAGGGAAGGAGTTCGGACGGCACTTTGTTTTGCATTTTTCTACACCAAATTGTAAACTTTATGGCAGTTTCTCGCGAGTACAGACTAATTCGAGGATGCTCTTTCCAATGAAAAAAGAATCAGAGCGATTGAATTCGTATGTCATGAGAAAAACCCTTATCAATTTCAAGATCTAGCATTAACCCTCAAAACATACACCTGGGTCGAAAAGAGGGGCTGGGCGCTGACACTACGCTAAAGCTCCGTTCGCGCCAGCCCAATACGCGTCATGCCATTTTGGGAGGGGTCTCGGGGCTACCTGGATTCTTCTTGTATCATGGCATATGATAGCTATATGTACCAATCTTGAGGAGTTATTCAATAATTTTTGGGGCGCGCTGTGTATGGGTAATGCTGAAAATATGAAATAATCGAAAACGTGTCCATTTTTGCCATTTTTGGTCTTTTTTTGACTTTGAAACTTCATAAATCCTCCATTTTTTAACTTTTTCTGTCGGACTTTTTTTAAATTAAAGCTACAAGAGTTTTGCATTAATTCCATTGGTTAGTCTTCAAAGTTTTGAGTAAAATATTTGAAAGAAAATGGATTGACTGATGCCAATTTTTCGATTTTTGGCCTACCCAGTAGCCTGATGTATTTGGGATGAATCAAGTAATTCTTCAAGCCTAGGTTGAGCAAGCACTTGTCCAGCTATGCGATTAATTCGCAGTGGCTTAAAGTATTCTCTTACATCTTTTGAAATATTTGAGGCTGTCATGCTGTGTAGTGGCTGGAAATACCATGATGCAGTGATTACGTGGCTATGATTCTAATTATGGAAGATATGAAGAGGCATTCCCTGTCACATAACTTTAAGTATAGGTGGCCGCGCATAGCGCGGCCACTGACCCACATTACTAGTATATATATATATATGTGTGTCCCAGGCCCGTACTCCGCGGTTTTTCAACGAAATTGGCTGATTTTTTGCATGAAGGTCCGCCTAGGCGGTGCCTCAGGACCATTTTTGGTGCTTGGCGTAATTTTTTGAATTTCGCCCAAAACTCAATTTTTTGATGTTTCAAAACACTAAAAATCGTAAATCACTGGTTTTTCCATGAAATTAGCTGAAATTTTGCAGGAAAGTCCGTCTTGGTGATGCCTTGGCACCATTATTAGGGCTTGGCGAAATTCTTCGATTTTCACCCAAAACTCAATTTTTTGATGTTTCAAAATGCAAAAAATCGTAAATCACTGGTTTTTCAATGAATTTTGTTGATTTTTGGCAGATACGTCCTTCAAATTAATATCTTGAAGCTGGCAAGAGGAAATTTTGAAATATTTATTATTTATTGATTTATAGTCAAAAACCCAAAATCTTGATGTTTCAAAAATTTGAACAAGCATAAGTCCATGGTTTTTCAATAAAATTAGCTGATTTTTGGTATCTACGTCCGTGAAAGTAATATTTTAAAGCTGGCAAAAGGAATTTTTGAAATAATAAGTATTTCTCGATTTATAGTTAAAAGCCAAAATCTTGATGTTTCAAAAATCAAAACATGTATAATTCATGGTTTTTTCACTGAAATCTTTTGAACTTTGGCATGCATTTTCATCTAGGTGGTGTCTTGAGGTAAGGCCGCGCATCTTGGCAACCGCCGAGAATACCTTGTTTAAATATGAAATTAAAAAAACAGTTTTATGTGCTGTCATATTTTCCCATGAATTGGCCAAATTGGCGTTGCAGACAGTCCACAACTGCTCCGCATCGGTCGCAAGGATTGCATCAGCTCCGATCTACTCCACGTCTACCCTAGTATTTCACCCCTGTTCCCCCTCTCCTCCTCATAAAGCAGAGAGTATTTGGCAGGCTGGGAGCGGAGCAGTGCCCTGAAGCGCCTGAAGGCAGAGGCTGAGAAGGCTCTGCTGACCATGCAGCCTGCACAACGGCCTGCGCAGCGTAACGCCATCCTCCGACTCCAGAAACAGCTCATGCTCAATGAGGCCATCGAAAAGGTCGGCCTTTCGATTGTTCACGCAACTAGTCTTTCAACTCTACCCAAATATGAAGGACGACTTTGCATAACTATAGTTATCTATAAGATTCTTGTTCCATTCTGGACCATGAAGTTTCCAGTTTGATCCTCAAATTAAATAGGATCATGGTTGACTTGGCCATTCAGCTCAATTCATAGCGAACATGTTCCTCTCAGACCAATCCTCTCCTTCAGTCAATCCCCCCCCCCCTCCTCCTCAGACCCTCAGACGGTGCTAGTCCAAGAAGAGGCAGGGAATTGAAGGCGAAGAGTCCGGCTCAGAAGGCGGAGGCGTGGGCGGCGCAGCTGGAGGAGGTCTCGCTGGTGGCGGCCACGCTGAACAGCTCGGGGCACGCCTGCCTGGAGTTCCTGGTGAACAGGGTGGCGGCGGTCATCGTGGACGAGGCCTGCCAGGCCACCGAGCTGGAGGCCATCATCCCACTTCGATTCGCCCCGCCCGCCCTGGTCCTCATTGGAGACCCCTGCCAGCTTCCGCCCACCGTCATCTCGCAAACCGTCAGTCGCCCTCTTTCCAGCCTTGCTTCTTAGCTTGGTAACAAGTTTTAAGCGAAAAATAGGGCTTTTTGTCTCAAAGAAAAACATAGCGTGAATATTTTTGCCAGAGTTTGAGCAAGCTAAACGTAAATTTACATATTACATTTTTTTTGAAATTATTGGAAATGTCAAGGTCTATGTTTTACGAAATTGACCGAGTGAGCTGCAAAACGTTGCCCATACGAATTTTTTATTCAGCCTAAATTCAAGCCTTACAATTTCACTAAAACTATTTCCACCATATTTTAGTTTTATGATATTTTAGTTAAATTTTTAATTTTCATAGGTAATCTATCAAAAAAATTTTTTTCAAAAAATTTGATCAGTGATCAGCCAATCCGTCCAATCGGTCATTCTCCAATTTGAGGCAGAGCAGTCGGGCTACGGGCGAAGTCTGTTCGAGCGGCTGGAGTCCGTCCTCCGCTCCTCCGCGGGCGCCATCGAGGCCCTGGCCAGGGAGGAGGATCTCGTGGGCCCCGTACACTTCCTCGACACCCAGTACCGCATGCACCCCGCCATCGCCGCCTGGCCCGCCGCCTCTGTCTACGATCATCGTCTCAAGACTGCTCCGTTTGCCCTCCTTCCTCCCAACCTTTCTCTTTCATCTACCCCCAAGGACAGTCAATCAAGTATCGAAGTCTTAGTGTATTGATAGTTTTATGAAAATTTTGTGAAAATATAATTTTTAGAAATTTTAGAAAATTTTGTGAAATAGAATTTTTATGAAAATAGTTTATTCTGATTGATCGATTGATTCATTGATCGTTTTATTAATATTTTCTATCTCGATGATTCAATTGAGGTGCGTCCTGGAGCGCAAACGGCGCCTGGCAGAGCCCTACTTCCTCTACAACCTCAGCTACGGGGAGGAGGTGACGCTGGGGCGGAGTTCCCTGGCCAACCTGGCCGAAGTCCATTTCATCGCCCGCCTTGTTCAGCACCTGCGCAGCCAGGCCCAGTTCGCTGCCGAAGACATCGGCGTTATTTTCCCCCAGTGCCGAATAATGCCGCAATCTTTAGGCTTAATTGATTGCAGATCATCTCCTTCTACGCCGCTCAAGTGGACCGACTCAAAGCGTTCCATCCCTCTGCTGGTCTATTAGAGTCCACTGATTGGAGAAGAGGAGGCCTGTAGGACACTGCCGGGCGTAGAGGTGAAGACGGTGGACGGGTTTCAGGGGCGCGAGAAGCCCCTGATGATCCTCTCCTGCGTCCGGACCTCGGCTCCCGGATTCTTGCGCGACATACGCCGCCTCAACGTCGCTCTTACGCGGGCTCAGCACGGGCTGCTGGTTGTCGGCGACCTCAGAGCCCTTGCTGTAAGCCTTTCTTCTCCCTGCCCTTATCTTCTAACCCATTCTTTTCCCATCCTTTTTCACTAATTTGCGCTTGATCAGCTTGTCGCTGGCATTTTTGGTGTATTTGAATAAATTAATAAATAAATATATAAATAAATAAATGGACAATCTTATTCAATCCTCCTACTCCACCATTTTCATCCATCTCCTCCTATTTCGATTTTCGACTCCATTTTCAGCCCTTCTCTCATCCATTCGTAGAGCACCTGGTTTCAGTCCCAGCACCGAGCCTGGCAGCAGCTCCTGGAGGACGCAGTGTCGCGGGACCTCATCGTCGGCGTGGAGAACTCCGGCGAGCCCGTCCTCCGCCGCGTCTTCAGCCATCTCCTCCTCCCCACCAACACTTCTCCTGTCCCTTCCATCTCTTGCTCCCTCCATCAGCAATCAACCCCCTCTTTTCAGAGCCCACCAAATTCGGCATCGAACGGGTCAGTGAACGAAGTGACCAGTCTGCTGAGCGCCAACCTCAACCTCCACCAAGCGCCGGTCCCCCTCGGCTCCATCCGCCTCAGCTTGCGTTGATTCACTATTGCTCTCCTCTCATTCCAGCCAGTCGCCTTAGTGATCCATTCTGCAGTCCTGTTGACTGTTTTGTTGCTCCTTTTTCTTTTTTTGCCAGCTGCTGCAGAGATCAGCCGATTCTATCAAGTTGTCGTCAGATTCTTGTCGGCCTACTTTTTTTCTTGCGATGTATTCGTTTTCATATTCTCAGTACCATTGCTCAAATCACAAAACAGAGAGCCAGAAAAAGCAGTGGTTACGATAGGGCAAGGCCTTAGGCAGTCTGAGCCCCGCCAGTCTGACTGAGGTGTCGAATGATGCAGACCCAGTCCCAGCCCCTCTCCCGGCCCTGGTCCCCGCCCTTGTCCCAGATGCGTCGCTTCTGTGCCTTCGTCAGCTGCACTCGCCGCTCCTTCACTGCTCCGCCCTCCAAGGCCCCGCTCTCCTCTGCCTTAGAGCATCGCAAAGGTCTCAGAAGAGATGGGAGGAAGGAAAGGTGGTCACGATTGTGGCTTCGGAGGACTGTGGTCCGTTGACGGCGTTGGCCTGAGGCAGGAGGAGTTCGGAGAGGCGCTCTTTGAGGAGCTCGATGAGGGAGAAGGTCATGCCCATGCCCAGCAGGTTGCTGGACTCTTCCTCGATAGCACTTCGAATACCATCCTACAATAATACCAAGAGTGAGGGGGCATAACAAACGTTTGGCACCCACCCCTCTCCTCCACTGAGGTAGACAGTTTGAGAGTTATTGCTAGTGCAGTCCAAGCAGCATATTACAATGGGTGTAATTGTATTTCTTTGCCTCTGTACTCAGAGAAATTTCAATTTTGGGAGAAAATAGGTTAATTTTTGGCTTGCCGATGGCACCAAATATACTTTTAGGTAGACGCAATGCCTAATTAGGGACTAAACAACCTTAGTCTCGGATAGAAGTCGATTGTTGTAGAAGAGATCAAGAAGGACTTCCGGCCCCCTATCTGCTGGATAGCTGGGCGGAAAGTTGAGCTGAAGCAGGAAAGACTCAGGGCTGCCTTCTTCTCCGATCATCACCTGTTACCAAACTTTGTTTCCATCAATTAGCAATGCTTTTTGAAGCCAGTACCTGAATAGCATTTTCCGACACCACCTTGAACGAAGCATCTCCATCGAAAATTGACTTCAAAGCTTCTATCTCTTCGGTGATTTCTTCGGAAGCCATGTGTGTATGAAGTTGAGGTCAGCTAAAACTTTGACCTGCCAATGCAGTTCCAAACTGCGCAGTTATTCTCCAACCCCACCAGTGTGTAGGTATTGCCCAAACGCATGGGCGCATTCAGAGGGAAGCTAGTCACTGTTCTATGCCCCCGCAAAGCTTGCTAGGCCAACAAAAGCGGGGCTCAGAGGGTTAATGGGTCGGTGACAGTGGAAGAATGCTGCGGTTCCTCTGTTCTTGGCTCTGCTGCCTCGCCTGCGTCTCAGCCCGCATCGACAACTTCAGCAAGAACTGCACGTAAGCCATCCATCCGCTTGGAATGATCAGTTGATGCTGGGAAAATTGGAAAAGGGTTTCAGATCGCTCTGCACGCAGGAGGATGAGAACCCAGCCTGCTGGAATCGAGTGTTGGACTACGTCAATGGGCAGATGGTCAAGGCCATGTGGAACTTCTATGTCGTCCAGGTTCACAGCTTTAGCTCGGCGTCTGAAAATACCAAAGCCTTCAATTTCTAGCAGACCATTCAAATTGGCTCAGTGCATAATCACTATTTTCGGCTTAGAGCGAAGCTTTCTAGGAATTTGAACCTGCTTATAGATAGAAAGTTTGCATTCAAACTTTCATATGCCAGACTTATTGGCCTATTTTTGGCATTTATTCAAACGAAGTGGTTTGGCCAGGTGGACGTGGATCAGTGGGAGCGGCGGCAGAACAGCAGTCGCAAAGTCTTTGACTACGCCACGGCCTACGAGCGGACGCTGAAAACCTGGCGAGATGCCTTCCAGGCCATCCCCACCCGCTGGCACAAGGAGGCTCAGGCACCCCAGTGGAACCTGGCCTTCGAGGAGTCCGCCAAACGCCTTCTTACTGTCGTCAACGCTACCTCCAAGGTCTTTCTTTCCAGCCCCCTTCATCTGTTCTCTTCCTGAATTACTTTGTGATTTCGGACACCCAAATGGCTCTGTCCAATACGGCTTGAGTTTCCTTTAAAGGACTCACTCTAGGGACGAGATCCCGCCAGTTACTAAGCAGTTCTATCCTCAGAGCAAAGGCTTATTGAAGCCCTTCGGGTCAGCTCTCATGAGAGAGTCCCCTTAGAACTCTCCTCGATATTTAGAATTACCCTTTATGTTAGACGTCTGACAGCATTGAAGGCGCTGATCACGGACCCGCCGCTCTTCCACTGCCCCGTGGCCTGCGGCTACGAGAACCGGCTCTATCTCTGGCTCTTCATCGTCTCCGTCGCCCTCAACGTCGCACTTTTGCTCTCCGTCCTACCTGCCATCCTACGATTTGAGCGGAGGGCTCGGGCCAATGCCGGTCCTGCCTATGTCAAAACCTGATGATGCATTCGTGTCAGAATATTCACTTATTTTACTGCTACTCATTGGCTCTTATAGTTTTGACAGAAAATGTTTTCGACTTTTGGTTGTGCATTTTGGAACATTTAAGATTTTTTTTAGTAAAACGTTTCGCATTTATAGTTTACTCTGCCATTGCAAACGCCTGCCAAGCGAAAACATAGCACCTGCCCTGACTGTCAACAAGAGGCAAAAAAGAGATGATTCAGCACCTCTTGAAGGCAATATGTCGCTGTTGCTATTGGCAAAGGTAGCGACAGGTGAGAATGCCGAGGCCCCCTCAACCTCTGCCCCACAAAGGCACCGCCTTGTGGACATAGCTGTTCAGACGGACTGCTCCACTCTGGCCACAGCTCAGGCACATTGCTTCCATCCATACCACATATCTACAACCATTCACTCCCACAAGTTTGAAGAACGGGGAGGAAGGCGGGCGGTTGGAGGCCCCAGCCCCCTCCCCCGTCCACGACTATGCCCTCACCTCCTTGGACGTGGCCCTAAACCTGAACCACGACTACTTCTCCCGTCTCCCAGCCCCGGACGCCAACTCCGACCAGGATCACTCCTATGCCTTCTACACCGGTTCAATTCTACTCCTTCCACCACCTTCCTGCCTTCTTTGGTGTCAAAAGCCCCTCATTTGAGGAAGACATGAGCCTGAACCTGGCGGCCTGCTCCCAGCTACTGGCCTGGAGCCGCAGGCCTCAGAACAGGTGAACAGGATTTTCACTGGTTCATGAGGTAAAATGTTGGATGGCACTTGTGAGGTGGAGGAAGGTGTGGAGGACGTGATGCTGGTGGAGACGGAGTGGGACGGGGACGGCTTTGACTTCGACCTGGATCGCATCATTCGCTGTCTTGATGAGGTTGGCCTGCCTTTTCTTCCGTATCTATCTGGTAGAGAGGAGAGGAGGATGCTTGCAGAATGCTCTGGTGTGCAACTGGGCGGATTGTGGGGCCTTGGTGGCGCCGCCGCTGGAGGCCCACCTTCAGGCCCAGCACATCAATGGTCTTCCTGCCTACACCTGCCAGTGGAAGGGCTGCACTCGCAGCAAACCCTTCAGCAAACGGTTCGCCCCTATTCTTTGCAGCCCTCAGTTCAAGGACATTGTCCAGCTGATAATGATACCCTATATGCCGCTGCCCATATTTAGTCGATAAAATGGAAAAATTGCGCGAATGATGCGTTGTTTACTTTTTCTTCAAATAGTTCTGATTAAACTACGGCCAAATTTTTTTCACATGTTTATTTTTTCGAAATTCAGTCGATCTACCAGCCTTTCTTGCCAGAAGCCAAATAACCTGGAACCCTGCCCAGGTATCAACTGGTGCGGCACCTGCGCAGCCACAGCGAGGAGAAGCCCTTCGCCTGTCCCCAGTGCTCCAAAAGCTTCGCCACCCAGGAGCTGGCCGCCCACCACGCCCGCCGCCACGCCAACCTCCGCCGCCTCCCCTGCCCCTCCTGCGGCAAGGCATTCGTCAACTCCGCCGCTCGCTCCCGCCACCAAGCCACCGTCCATCAGAGCCAGCCCCGACTCCCCTGCGCCTGCGGCAAGGCTTTTGGGTCCAGGGATGCGCTTAGGAAGCACCAGAGGCTCAAACACCCGGAAATGGGTTGAGGGAGTTTCATAGGATTGTTGAGCTGTGATTCTGCTATTTGGGTGCCTTTGCTGTTCTGAGATTTGAATATTCTGGAATATTTGGAGAAAATGATTGTAATTTTTAGCCGCAATGTATGGGTAAAATAATAGCAAGACGAGTAAAATTGCGCACAGATTTTCTACATTTTTTCACACGGCTTAAGCGTTGTCATTCCACTTAGGCTTCTGATGTTTCGCATACCTTTCCATATACTTCCTTCAACACTCCGCCTCTAATCACTCCAAGCAACACTTGACCTAAGTTCGTACCGCTCATCCGCACTTGAAATGGAGGAGGGGCTGGATTCTCTGCGCGATGCGCAAGGCTTCCTCTTCTACCAGCGGACCTGCAAGTTCCCGTCACGGTTGGACCAAGACCGGATCGCAGCTGCTGGTAGGCCAAAATCATTCCCTATTCATGCCCAATCCAATGTCTCCAGGCGTGGCGCTGAAAACGGGCCAGGACAACTTCACAGCGGACGAGGATGCCCAGCTCTGCCGCAACTGGAAAGCCTTCGCTGCCCAGCACCAGCTCAAGGTCCTGCCATGCCTCTCTGCCCAATAGACTCAGCGTCTGTGCATGGAGACATGATTTGACTTATTAGAATACAAAGCACTAGCATTATATTATTATTATGCTGGTATTAATTATCATTACCATTATCATGGACCATGATTGCCATCTTGGTAGGTGAAAGATACTGGCCCCATTCTCCATGGTATTATAGCTACAAAGTTCATGCATCCATGATCTGAGCCAGCTCAATTTGGATTGAAGGAGGAGGAGGGCAAGGCCATGCTGGGCCTCCCGACGAGCCTGGAGCAGGCCCGACTGAAGGAGCTGAAGAAGCTGAAAGCTGACAAAGCCTTCCTCCCCCACTTAGCCGAGGGCCTGCCGCTGCGACACGGCTGTGCCGTCTACAACCGGGCACGCCGTCTCTTCGCCGGCAACAAGCCCGGCACCCGCTGGCAGCCCTGGTCACATGGAGAGCTGCATCAGCTCAAGGTTCTCTAAGCTTCTTTTGCTTTCAGGATGGGCCCTCTGGGTATTTGCTGCACAATTCCCTTTTTTGGAATGTCTCTCAGCGTCCCTATACTAACTCTATCCAAGCCTCAGTCTAAGCCTTAACCTATGCCTAAGCGTCACTGTGTTTGATGCTGTAACAAAAACAGCCTAAGCCTTTTGGAAAAGAAGTGGATTTGCGGCAAATAACCTGGGGAAGATGAAAGAAAAAGGCAATGCAGAGCCTGCACAAGCTGGGCATGGGGCGGATGGGGATTGCGGAGAAGCTGGGCCGGACCTACATGGATGTCCAGCGAAGACTGGAGGAGCAGAAGGACTCAGAGCAGCAGGAGAGGCAGGAAGAATCGGAAGATGAGGAGGACGCGGATGAGAATGCGGAGGACTCCGATCAGAGCAGCTATTCGAAGGTTTGAGAGATTTAGAGAAAGGATTTTGTTCTGGTGGTTTGTACTGAAAATTGTGCCGTGGCGTTTTGCAATTTAGGACAAACTGGTGCATTTTCAGATGAACGGCAAGAAGTCTGAGAAGTTGAAGTCTACGGCAAGCAAGTCTGCGAAACAGAAAGTTCTAATTAATGTTTCACTGTTATTTGTTTAGAAAGCTAAATTTGGATATAGCGTCAATAACATTTTGTTGTAGTCTTCAAACTGAATTCAAGGCAAGATTTTTTTAAGCATCATGTGATAGATGAAGCCAAAAATGCCTTGCAGTGTTTTGTCAATTTTATCCTCCCCCTTTTTTATGATATTAATTTAAGGTAAAATGGACGCAGACGCATGCTACAGAGCTATCCAAAGCTGTGCTGAAAGTAACGGAGACGAAGGAAGTCCGGTGAATCTTACCCAGCCTAGATTTTGCCTCCCTATATTCACAAGACTTTGCCGGTTTAGGGAGGCAGCAAAGCTTGATCTGGATGAAGGTGACTTCTACGATATTCAGGCATCCTCTCCCCTACTTCGTGAAGTACCGGTGAATCAAATAGCCGTTGACTCTTCTTCTATTGAACGAGTTGTTGAGCCAAGGTGAGGAACTTTGAGATCCGCTGGCGACAGATGCGATACCAGCTGATGCTACGCAATGGTCGTTCCCACTCCTCGCCCATCAACCACTACCAAGTCATAGACGCCGTCAACTCCTACGTCAAGGCTTCCCTTCCTTCCCTCTTAGCTCAACTATCAAGAAGAAGCTCGTTGGTAGAAGCACAAGGCAGCTTTCGAAAAAGCTCACACCCTTCTGCACTTGGACTGGGAGGCAGTAGCAGAGATTTACCGGACAAAGTTTTTTTATTCGAAAATAAAACAAAATGAAAATGTAAGAGTGGTTGAGGTACCCGGAGGGCGTCTTTGTGGAGACGAAGGACTGGAAACTGATGCAGCTGGCGGTGGAGCGGGCGGTCTACAATGCCAGAGCTCAGCAGCCCAATTTCCGCAGCTTGCCTCTCACCAGTTAGTCTCACCTCACTGCCCTGTTTTGCAGCTAACTTGGTAAAGCCATTAAAACTAAAGTTCCATGCAAAAATGGGCTCACAACCTGGCGAGAGGTCGAAACTTTGAACTTTCAGCAAGTTTGCAAATTTCTCATCCATCTTCGGTGGATTTATATAAAAATGTATGGAGAATGCGGGGTGGTGGGTCAAAAATTTAGGCCTGCCCTTTTTCTGGGATTCTGCCATCTACTGAAAAACTTCAACGATCTTTTTTCAGAACGGCTAAAAAAGCTGAAGAGCTTCTACGAGCGCAGCATGCTGAGAAAAGGCCTGACTGCGTCAACTGCCTGTGATTAAAGTTTTTTTTTACTGTTCTCATTTGTTTTGCTGCTTTCACTTCGCGTTTTTTTCGAACAAATTATTGTCGACAATTTATCCGTTGAATTTCAGCAATATGCAATTCAAAACAGCCTACTTGAAAGCTGAAACGGATATTCAACAACTTTAATAAGAAGCAGAAAAATTTGGCGCAATGAAGATTGCAAGGCAATAAAGGTGCGATCAGAAGTTGCAGACAGGCAAGATTAGACAAGCTTTGCTGAGTGCCAAGAGAGCACAGCCAAGAGAGCAGAGCCCACGCAGAAAAGCTGTGCCTAGGATCAGCTTTTTCGCTTAGCCTGCCTCTTTTCATTTTAGCCTGCCTTGTTAACAGGCAAAGGCAAAATTCATGGAACAGTTAATTTGCAGAAAAAATTGATGTAGAGTAGATGATGTTGACACGATAAAAATCGAGGATTAAATTCCTTGTCCGGAAAAGACTCAAAGACTTGCAAACAATCTCCTCAATACTTCCGGCAAATTTGCTTTCTTTGTCTCCTCAACCGCACCCTTTTCTCTAGCATTGTTTTTTCTATTCACTATCCAAAAGAAGCCGTTTTTTAAAATATTTGTGCGGCTAGCAGACTTTATCACTGGTGAGGAAAATCTACAAAGAATTTTGCCCCAGTTTGTCGAAGAAATGCAAAGCTAGAAAAAGACGAGTATTTTGGCGCCAAAGAGTATGTTGATAAGATCGGCTCTTTTGTGCCGTCTGCAACAAAGACTTGTGGGCATTCTTTTTCCTTCCCGCTTTCTTTCGCCCACTCCATTTGTCTGCCATTTTCCGATGCTGTCGATGTGTTGCTTTGTGAACCAAATGGAGTAGGGGGAATCGATTGAGGTGAACGGGCGTGGTCTGGGCTGTTCAGCACCCGCCTTCAAGCAAACATCAACTCGGTTACTTATTTACTCATTTAGATTGAAAAAGGCAAAAAAGCAAATCTGTTTCACCATTCTAAATTTGTAACACTTTCGCCATTTATTTACACTTGAAAGTAAAGGGAAGGGAAAAGTAAAGGGAGGCATTTGGGCTTTGAAATGGTTAGTTCGAGTTGGGCGAGAGTTCTGATGTCAAGATAGCTCCCTTTTAGCATGGCTCAACCTCTGGAGCTCAACAAAAGCCCAAAAAGCTTGTTTCTTTCCAAATCCCCTTGCTTCTAGAAGCTCCTAGCACAACTTCCCCACCACGTCCAGCTGAGCAGCGGAGATCCTGTCTACTGCGGAGTAGGTGGCTTAGAGCCTATGCGCGCCTGAGATACTCGCTTCAGGCCTGCCAGTCCCGCTTCACCAAGCGCCGCCACCTCATCCTCCACGTGTCCGACACTGCCAGCTTTCGCTTCCTAGCCAAGCCTCTCGCTCTGCCTGGAGCTAGACTGGTGTCCGCTTCGCCAAGGTGTCTGCTACGGCCCATTTAGGAGTGTAGCGCAGGGGACAATGACCGCAGTTTCAAGGCGCCGGTCATGCGCAGAACTGTGGCGTGGACGAGGTGGCGGAGGCGCCCATCTTCGTGGACACTGGCACAGCGCGCGGCCAGCGCTTTCAGCTGGGCCTGGAGCCCGACGGACTCTACATCGCCCTTTCCAACCGCTCCGCTCCATGTCTCCAGCCTCAAGACGTTCCCTCCTCCTTCCCACCCACCAGCCCTTACCAACTCCTTACCACCAATAACTTGAAAGCCCTGCGCATGATCAGAGTTAAAGCCACTCCTAGAAGACAGCCGCCCCTAAACAATTCCCTGGTGCAAATTCGGGGCAGGCTCGATGGCGTTACTGGCTCCGTCTTCCATGCACTCACAGCCTCCCTTCGCCGTGTGGTTGTCAAGGCATCGCTCCCTGTCCATTTCCAGGGCTGGCACACCCAGTCCCCTGCTTTTTCGAGTCTGCGTCACTTCCGAGGAGTCCGGGATGCAGAGGGGCTCAGTCAATTCGCGCACTTGCCGGAAGTTCTGCAAATATTGGCCATCCACCTGCTTCCCTACAAAAACTCCAAGGCACTGGCCGTTTTCATGGAGAGGTTGCGCTTCAAACTCTCTCCATCTCCCCTTACCTCCATAACTCACTTCAAAATCCATTCCCCCCATATGTTCCGCAATAATGAGGCGTGAATGTTTTTTGAGGGCAGACTGCGAAGGGCCTCATGGAGGCACAACGTCCAGAGGGCTAATATCAACAATCCCATGGGAGAGGACAAGGGATTGTTATCTTCTAACATTGCTGTCCCCTGTCCTGTTACATGGGATTGTTGATAATAGAAGTGTCCTCAGGCGTTGGCAAGGGTCTGGCTGAGCAGGGTGAGTGAGAGCGGTGGAGATGTGCGATTGCGGCAGAGGGCTTTGACAGACGCATGCGAGGCCCTGCGGGTGATGGCGACTGTCCTGGAGGCCATGCACGCGGCGCACCGGGACCTGAAGCTCGGCAACCTCCTCTACTTCGGCCGCCGTCTGCTGATGGGGCAGGTGGCGGACTTCGGAATCAGCAGCAGCCTGGAGGTGACAGACAGACGCACGCGAGGCCCTGCGGGTGATGGCGACTGTCCTGGAGGCCATGCACGCGGCGCACCGGGACCTGAAGCTCGGCAACCTCCTCTACTTCGGCCGCCGTCTGCTGATGGGGCAGGTGGCGGACTTCGGAATCAGCAGCAGCCTGGAGGTGACAGACAGACGCACGCGAGGCCCTGCGGGTGATGGCGACTGTCCTGGAGGCCATGCACGCGGCGCACCGGGACCTGAAGCTCGGCAACCTCCTCTACTTCGGCCGCTGTCTGCTGATGGGGCAGGTGGCGGACTTCGGAATCAGCAGCAGCCTGGAGGTGACAGACAGACGCACGCGAGGCCCTGCGGGTGATGGCGACTGTCCTGGAGGCCATGCACGCGGCGCACCGGGACCTGAAGCTCGGCAACCTCCTCTACTTCGGCCGCCGTCTGCTGATGGGGCAGGTGGCGGACTTCGGAATCAGCAGCAGCCTGGAGGTGACAGACAGACGCACGCGAGGCCCTGCGGGTGATGGCGACTGTCCTGGAGGCCATGCACGCGGCGCACCGGGACCTGAAGCTCGGCAACCTCCTCTACTTCGGCCGCCGTCTGCTGATGGGGCAGGTGGCGGACTTCGGAATCAGCAGCAGCCTGGAGGTGACAGACAGACGCACGCGAGGCCCTGCGGGTGATGGCGACTGTCCTGGAGGCCATGCACGCGGCGCACCGGGACCTGAAGCTCGGCAACCTCCTCTACTTCGGCCGCCGTCTGCTGATGGGGCAGGTGGCGGACTTCGGAATCAGCAGCAGCCTGGAGGTGACAGACAGACGCACGCGAGGCCCTGCGGGTGATGGCGACTGTCCTGGAGGCCATGCACGCGGCGCACCGGGACCTGAAGCCTCGGCAACCTCCTCTACTTCGGCCGCCGTCTGCTGATGGGGCAGGTGGCGGACTTCGGAATCAGCAGCAGCCTGGAGGTGACAGACAGACGCACGCGAGGCCCTGCGGGTGATGGCGACTGTCCTGGAGGCCATGCACGCGGCGCACCGGGACCTGAAGCTCGGCAACCTCCTCTACTTCGGCCGCCGTCTGCTGATGGGGCAGGTGGCGGACTTCGGAATCAGCAGCAGCCTGGAGGTGACAGACAGACGCACGCGAGGCCCTGCGGGTGATGGCGACTGTCCTGGAGGCCATGCACGCGGCGCACCGGGACCTGAAGCTCGGCAACCTCCTCTACTTCGGCCGCCGTCTGCTGATGGGGCAGGTGGCGGACTTCGGAATCAGCAGCAGCCTGGAGGTGACAGACAGACGCACGCGAGGCCCTGCGGGTGATGGCGACTGTCCTGGAGGCCATGCACGCGGCGCACCGGGACCTGAAGCTCGGCAACCTCCTCTACTTCGGCCGCCGTCTGCTGATGGGGCAGGTGGCGGACTTCGGGAATCAGCAGCAGCCTGGAGGTGACAGACAGACGCACGCGAGGCCCTGCGGGTGATGGCGACTGTCCTGGAGGCCATGCACGCGGCGCACCGGGACCTGAAGCTCGGCAACCTCCTCTACTTCGGCCGCCGTCTGCTGATGGGGCAGGTGGCGGACTTCGGAATCAGCAGCAGCCTGGAGGTGACAGACAGACGCACGCGAGGCCCTGCGGGTGATGGCGACTGTCCTGGAGGCCATGCACGCGGCGCACCGGGACCTGAAGCTCGGCAACCTCCTCTACTTCGGCCGCCGTCTGCTGATGGGGCAGGTGGCGGACTTCGGAATCAGCAGCAGCCTGGAGGTGACAGACAGACGCACGCGAGGCCCTGCGGGTGATGGCGACTGTCCTGGAGGCCATGCACGCGGCGCACCGGGACCTGAAGCTCGGCAACCTCCTCTACTTCGGCCGCCGTCTCCTGATGGGGACGGTGGCGGACTTTCGGAATCAGCAGCAGCGTGGAGTTGACAGACTGTCTCACGCGAGGCCCTGCGGGTGATGGCGACTGTCCTGGAGGCCATGCACGCGGCGCACCGGGACCTGAAGCTCGGCAACCTCCTCTACTTCGGCCGCCGTCTGCTGATGGGGCAGGTGGCGGACTTCGGAATCAGCAGCAGCCTGGAGGTGACAGACAGACGCACGCGAGGCCCTGCGGGTGATGGCGACTGTCCTGGAGGCCATGCACGCGGCGCACCGGGACCTGAAGCTCGGCAACCTCCTCTACTTCGGCCGCCGTCTGCTGATGGGGCAGGTGGCGGACTTCGGAATCAGCAGCAGCCTGGAGGTGACAGACAGGACGCACGCGAGGCCCTGCGGGTGATGGCGACTGTCCTGGAGGCCATGCACGCGGCGCACCGGGACCTGAAGCTCGGCAACCTCCTCTACTTCGGCCGCCGTCTGCTGATGGGGCAGGTGGCGGACTTCGGAATCAGCAGCAGCCTGGAGGTGACAGACAGACGCACGCGAGGCCCTGCGGGTGATGGCGACTGTCCTGGGAGGCCATGCACGCGGCGCACCGGGACCTGAAGCCTCGGCAACCTCCACTTCGGCCGCCGTCTGCTGATGGGGCAGGTGGCGGACTTCGGAATCAGCAGCAGCCTGGAGGGACAGACAGACGCACGCGAGGCCCTGCGGGTGATGGCGACTGTCCTGGAGGCCATGCACGCGGCGCACCGGGACCTGAAGCTCGGCAACCTCCTCTACTTCGGCCGCCGTCTGCTGATGGGGCAGGTGGCGGACTTCGGAATCAGCAGCAGCCTGGAGGTGACAGACAGACGCACGCGAGGCCCTGCGGGTGATGGCGACTGTCCTGGAGGCCATGCACGCGGCGCACCGGGACCTGAAGCTCGGCAACCTCCTCTACTTCGGCCGCCGTCTGCTGATGGGGCAGGTGGCGGACTTCGGAATCAGCAGCAGCCTGGAGGTGACGGACAGCAAGTGCACCCCGGAGTATGCCGCGCCTGAGCTCCTGGGTTCCTTTGTCCCCGGCAAGAGGCTTCTTTTAAACCCTTTTGCCCTGCAGACTACAAAAAAGGACAGCCGCCTCTGGACGGAGCGCAACTGGACTGCTTCACTCTGGGCCATACGCTGTTTGTGCTGTAAGTTGCCTTCGATTCGGGTCCAGTTGATGCCCTGGTCAAAGTAACCTGATGCTAGGACAAAAGCCTAAACTTACGCAAAAACAAAAAGGCCTGACGATGAATGTTTACGAATGCTGCAGGCTCAGTGGGGAGCGGGATGCGTTTTCCGAGATGGTGCTGCCGAGGAAGACGTGCCTGCAGAAGGGGATGTGGCGGAAGAAGGCCATTCAGGATCAGAGGGGTTTGCAGTCTCCCATTCCTACCCTCCTTCTAGCCAAGGCTTGATTGTAGCCCAGAATCTGCTCAGCGCTCTCTTCAAGTCCTATCTGGCGGGCGTTCGGGCTTCGCTGGCCGTGGTCGCTGGCCGTGGTAACGACACTTAGCCTTTTCCGCACCTTTCATTTACAATTTGCTTTTCAGTCAATCCCTTGCAGTGTCTTTTATGCAGGCATCATTCTTTTATTCTAACCAAATATAGGGCAGTTGAACTTAACCTTGTTGTGTGCATTTATTTTAAAGCTAGTAGTGATCGTTTAGAAGTCAGCAGATTTAAACTAAATGCTGTTTCGAATACTATTGCATTTGGATCATACGGTTACCATTGTTTAATTATTTACCTACTTTTTGTTCAAGAATTACACATATTTACACCAATATTGCTAGAGTGCAAGCGGGTTTCCAATGTATTTCATGCCGGTACCTTGCCATTTCTGTTTAAAATCAAATAAGTTAAATTGGTGAACAAGTAGAATTTTATCCATTGATAACAAAAAATCGACCAGCATGTTAGAACAGACGAGGAGAAAAGAAAATTCCTGCCCAGTACATTAAAGGTTGTTGTTGTTGTTGTTGTTGGTTTTTCTTCCAAGGAAATTGAGGAAAACAGCAGAGGCTATGACAGCATAAGTTAGCGCAAGACAGCGAGTTCTAGGATATTCTAAGATGGGTCTTATATATGTGCAGAAGGCCTGTGTCAGGATGGCAGGAGAGAAGGTTGAAGGACAGACTTTCGCACAGAATAGCTCATCTGCCTAGCCTTGGCACAGATAGCAGTAACATGGGCAGAGAAAGTGAGTGAGGAAGAAAAGAGAATGCCCAGGTCTCGCATCACCCTGTTTTAAGCAAGTGGCAGGAGGTTGTGTTAATTGCCATAGAATACCCTAAATTGAATAATGATGGTAGCTGATTTGTAAACTCAATTAGAAAAGTACACCCTGCTCGAAGTGAACTGGTGTGTAGCGTCTGTTTAAAACTTTCTTAGACCATAATGATAACATCGGCAAGCCGAAATTAAAGCTCTTTCCTCCCGCAATTCGATTGCCAAAGCCAAGGAAATTACCCTATTACAAGTGAAATATGCTTGTGGGGCAGTTGCATTTAGTTTTTTTGTGCAGTTTCAAGACTCTTTTCATGCGCGCTAAAAAATGCAGGTGGTGACACAGCAGATACCACTGGTAGTAGACCGTTAAAAATGACGGTGGTTGAAAAAAGGTCCTGGGCGCTGACGGCGCTCATTCGTTCTCACCCTAGGGTTCAACTTCCTTCAAGAAGGAAATTGTTTCGACATTCTGGAGCTGCGTGAATTCTAAAAGGCCAAAACTCGGACATCGACGCAAATCACCTGGCGATAAAAAAGGTGTCTGCCCAGTTTTTGCCGGCCATGTGCCTCATGCCACGTGCCGCTGGCCAGATTTGTTCCAGCCCTCTGGAGCATGCACCTAGACGCCTTTCCAATAAAGCCTCCGCTGACCTCTCTGCTAAGGGCACACTTCGCAAAAAACGCCCAAATCACGTGCAAGGATCAGTTTTTTTAGCCAGGTCATAAGGGCTTGCCGCCGGGCCTTGAAATAGCCATTGGCGTCAAGATGCCTCAGGGTTCCTTGAAATCCGCATTATTAAAATGGCATCCCGGAGCTACTTCAGGCGCATGATTGTGCGTCAGCTTATTCCACGTGCCATTGGCCATTTTTTTTCAGCCCTCTAGAACATGCTCCTAGACGTGAAAATGTTCGCAGTGCAAGGCAGGGTCAGTCAGAGCTTTGAAAAACTCAGACTGTCATGCGGAGTGAACTTGGTTTTAGCCCGTAGTCTAAGCTGTAGAACCGCCATAAGCACTCAAATCTCTCATTTGGTGACTTGAGCCTTGTGGCAGCCTTGAGTTCTGGTGAGATGTTCGCAGTGCTGGTCAGTCAGAATTTTGACATGCTCAGACTCCACGCCTTACAGAAGGGGGAACGCTGAATTTCCTAGTCCACGGTAAGAATCACCATCACTAGCTCATACACTGTTTGAAATTTACAATTTCACCAAAGATTGGCTGTTGGATCCTTGTTAAATGTTTGGCATCCTAATATATCGAAGCCCTTTTTACTGTGCATAGCTGAACGTTCCGTGTCTTTTTGAGTACATCATTAATTTCGGCTTAAAAATAATAGAAATGATCTCAAACAACTCAAACCGTTAATAGCTAAAAATTTCGTCAACATTTAATTTTTAGTATTTTCACTTGACCAAATCGGTCAATTGCTTGTGTTGTTTTAATCAAAATAAAATTTAAACTAATTTCCAGTTTTATGGCGAAGCAAAACATTCCCTCCAAGCTCTGTCTTTTTTTCTTGACCCCGATATGAAGCAGCACCCCTCCGCCAAAAAAAAAAAAGAGGGGACAAAAAAAACTTACACGCAAAACCTTTAAACCAGTTTGGCCAGTTTAAACCAAAGTTTTGCAAGGAATGTGAAAGTTGCATACTTTGTTTCGATTCCTAGAAAATTATGCAAAAAAGATTATTTTCAGCGAATTGTAAAAATTGAGATTTCAATAATCAATGAGGCAATTAACCGAATTAGCTCAACTAATTGCTAAAAAAGCTAAAACCCATTGATTGATCTGGAACTTTATATCATTACGATATCCAAAAATTCCAAATAACATACGTAGATTTCTTGTCAACAACATTTGAGCATTCAACTTTTGCAAAACAGCAAACTTATAATTCCACAACTTCAGAACTAGCAACATGAAAACATGGGAAACGGGGTCAAGAGATGTGTATTGAGTAGTTGGAGGGGGGGAGAGTATGCCTGGCCCCCTACTCTAGGCCTTAGCGACCACGCCCAGTCTGTCAGTCAGCTGATTCTAGAGCGGACTTCCTTCGCGCACTGCACAACCTTCCCCCCGCTTGTCAGCCTTGGCCCTTTGCCCAGCCCCCCTTGCCCGATGACAGCTCACGTCTCGCCTCCCTTCTCTGCGCAGTGCCACTCCCCTCCTTGTTTTCCCCAACACCCACTCCACTTCTTTTAAAACTCACCCTTTTCAAGTAGGGGAAGCTCGAATCAGGTGCTTCTCTATGAGTTGGCTCTTTGCTACTACTGGCCTGTTGTAGTGGGGCAGGGAAGAGGTGGGGAAATAGGCTGACAGGTGCCAGCTGGGCAAGCGGATGAATCAGGGGGGAGTGGGTGGAAAGCGTTGGCAGGGAGGAGGGGGGCTGAGTCAGAGAGCTGTTGCTCCTCCTCACAGAGCCGCCTTTGGGCAGGAGGCCTGGGCTTGTGGCAGGGGAATGGGGGAATGGGCTGGGCATGGCCTTGGCAGGGCTCAGACAGACGGGGCCTGGGGTTTTTTGGAGTGGAGAGAGCAGGGAGGGAGGGGGGGGGGTCTCTCTGTGAGTTGGCAATGCGCGAGGTCAAAGCCCTCTGCCGTGTGGAGAGAGGCATGTGGAGGGGAAGGGAGAGGGCGAGTGTCGCATTTTTTGCGGCCTATGGGGTGAGAGGAGGGCGCGCAGGGAATAGGGGGCTGGGTAGCCGGTGACCTCGTCTGTGTGTGTGTGCGTGTGTGTGCAGTGTGTCTGTGCTGTGTGCAAGGGGGGAGCGTGCAGTGTGCGGCGTCTGTGTGCCGGCTGGGTGGGCAGGCTGTGTGCTGCTCCCTCGTCCTTGGCAGCGGAAGGGAGGGGGAGAGAGGTTCTGTGTCTGAGTTCAGTGTCTGAGTAGGGGCAGGGGTGTGGAGGGGTGGGAAGAGGATGGGTGGTGTATGGGGGTGTGTGTAGGTTAGTGGTGGGGGGAGGGGCGAACAGATGGTGGCAGGCGCGGGCTCCAAGTGACCGAGCCAGGCGCCGCGGACACAGCTGAGCTCTCCCAGCCTTCCCCTACCCTTTCCTTCCACCCACCCTGCTCTATCGCCCAGCCATTTTTAGTCCCCTTTGCTTCCTCTCAGCCTCCACATCAGCAGCTTTCTTTTCTGCTCAGCCACTGATTGCGAAAGGATAGCAGGTGGCGTCGTCTAGACGAGAGTTGCCAGTTCCTGGAAGTGAAGCAATGTGATTAGGTGCGGCAGTGAGGGGGTGAAGTGGGTTTTATCAGGGCCGGGCTGCCCGCACCACCCCCAGATCTCAGGCACTGCCCCAGTCTCGGGACAGCCGCGATAAAAAGCGGCGGCGGGGGGAGCAGAGTCTGTCTGGGCCTTTTTATTTAGCGACTGACGCGCCACTTCCCTTCTTGCCCCCTTCTCCACCCTCACCAGCCCCGATTCCCGTGCTCAGTCCCTGCTGCCTCGTCTCCTTTCCTGCCCATCCGCCACCCCTCGCGCACTTTTTGCCTCCCCTTATCGCCGCTTTTTCTCCGCCTATCCCAGCTCCATCATGCCGCGCTTCTTTCCACCCTTTCTCTCCACCCAAACCTTCAGTCTAGGCCCACTTCCATCCTTTGCCAGAAACCTTCCTTCATTTTGCCTTTTTGATCCAATCTGCTTTCATGACAAGGGCACTCTGAAATTCCTCCAGACGCCCTTCCCCCCAGCCAGTCTGGCTCAGCCGCCCCCCCCCCCTCTGGCAGCAAGAAAAGCGCTTTTTCACGTGCCGTGCCCCAGGCGGTGTGTGGTGACGCCATCGATTTGTCTGGGGCTCCAGAGCGCCCCGCCCAGCCCCCCCGGTGACACCTCGCGGCCTGATACGAGTGCTCCCCGGAGCAGCGGGTGGAATTAGCTGCAGAGTTCCAGACGTCTCCCCCAGCTACCCCCTCCCTTCCCTTTCTCCCCCCTTACTCTCCCTCCCAGCCAGCCAACGCTCTCCCCGGCCTTCGCCCCATTCTCCCCTCCCCTATCCCCCAGCCAGCTGTCTGACTGCATACCTACTTCCACGCACCCTCCCTTTCCCCCTCCCAGCCCAGACCCAGCCCCCCCCCCCCCTGTCCCGCCGCTCTCTTTCTCCCTCCTCCCCGCCACCTCCCGTCTCCCTTCTGCCCCTCTCCTCCCTGCTCCCCGCCCCCCTCGTCCTTCCCACCCACTGTCTCGCCGCACTCCCCGGCCCTGCCTGGCACTCCCAGGCTCTGCGCTTGTTTGCCACGACGCCCTCCCCTTTTTTTGCGCGCACCCCCTCGCCCAGCCTCCTGCCACCCAGCCGCCAGACACAGGCCCTCAGCCACCCAGCCCTGCCGCTCACTACCCGCCCTGCCCCTCAGACCCCCCCCCCAGCCATCCAGACCCAGCCTGTCTGCCCGCCCACACGTCCCACCAGCCTCCAGCCATTCATTCCCATCCGTTCCTGGCTTTTCCAGACCAGAGTGAAAGTCAGTCGCAATGCGTCTGGAGACGAGTCCCATCGGCTCAGAGACCGGCGTCCTGCTGGAGGCCCAGGCCAGCCCCATCCTCTCCATCGCCGGCCGCCACCCCAGCCTCCCCAACATCTCCCCCACCGGCATCGCCGCCAACCCACTCTCGCCCAACACCATCGCCCGGTACTCCCATTCCCCTCCCATCCGCCCTCTCCTAGATCTATCCTTCTCTCCTTCCAGGATGAGCGGAGGCCTGCTGGAGAAGGGCCTGGTGCTGGGGAGTGAGGAGGCGATGGGCGGCGGTACGGACCTGGAGAAGCGGATGCGCCGCGAGATCGCCAACTCCAACGAGCGCCGCCGCATGCAGTCCATCAACGTCGGCTTCCAGTCCCTCCGCAACCTCCTGCCGAAGCGCGACGGGGAGAAGATGAGCAAGGTGCGGCACTTGTTCCTCCTTCATGCAATGTCAAAGCAGAGGCCTTTCAGCTATCTTGCATTTCGTTCAGCTTCATTCAGGCGTAGGGGGACGGCAGCTTTAGGGCTGGCTTTTTGCAGCTGGTCTTTTGCAGCTGTCTCTCCCAGAGGCCTGCCCGCCTGTTGCGGGGAGTGGGGCTGACAGGCTGTGAAGGACAGACGCAACAAAGACTGCTGGTGCTAGACGGTAGGGGGGGGGCTCTAGAGGCACTGGGCAGGTGTGAGGGGGTAGCCTGCAAGCTGTGGCCGGGGTGGCTTTTTCCCTGCTTTTTAGAGGCATAGAGGCCTGGGGGTGGCCGGAAGTGCCTATAGCAGGCTTAATTAGCACGTGATGTACAGGGCCAGCCCCCCTCTGTGCCTTGGTTGAGTCACGCAATGCGCGTTCACGTGTTCCCTAGTCCTCCACTGCTTACTGCAGCCGCAGGGCTTTTCTTGAGTCCCAGTTTGGCCAGTCTAGACGTCTAGTCGTGGTGATGCAAACTTGGCGCTTTGCGTGCCTCCTTACCACAATGCCCCGTCACTTTTGCACCTCCTATTTCCGGACTTCATCCCCTGTCCAAGGGCGGAGCAGAGTTCGAGGTGAATCTTGAGCTCAGATAGCATCTGACAGGATGACGACAGGCTCATGCAGTGATGCTAGAGTGCAATGGCTTCTTGGAAAGAGGTAAAGTGGTTGGCTGGGCAGATAAAAGGGATTGCTGGCAAAGGGGCTGAGTTGTGAAACCAGACGGGGGAGCAAACGGGGTGGGTGGGCTTTGATAAGCGGCTGGAGGAGTGGATGGCCTGTTGTTGCCGTCTGTCGCGGAGGGACAGCAAACACAGCTGTCTCCACCTGCCTCCCCTCCACAGTCTGCAGCTGTGAGTGTGTGCCTGGCCTTGGCCTCATAAGGAAGGAGAGAGTTAGGGAGGGGGGCAGCAGGTGGCTGGCTGGTCAGATGGGGCGTAGGAGGAGGAGAGGGGAGCAAGTCAGTGCCAGGCTGGCACTCCGCCTCTCCCCGCCTCGCCCCCCCGTACCCCTCCACCCCCTGTCTCCGCATACACACAGCCCCACCCAGCCCGCCGCACGCGAAAAAAATGACGTCTTTCACCTCTCGCCTCCTCTTTTTTGCCCCGGCCAGACAGCAGCCTATTCAGCAGCCTCCTCTACAGGGAAGTCTCTGGCCTGGCCTCGCACAGCAAAGGAGTGTAGAGTTTCAGATGCAACATTTTGAGTTCTAAGAGCATCCAAAGAGATCAGCTGGGCTTTGAGTGGCCTATTTTGTGGCCTGCTGTCCGTTACTGACAGCGTTTTGCCTTAGGTACTAGCGATGGATTCTAATTGTACGACATGTGCAGGCCTTGTGTATCGCTCGCTCTGTAGCCTGGAGCATCTGACTGCGGGGCTCTTAAAGATTCAGGTGCTAATAAGGCCTCATCTAGCAAAAGCAATAAGGAGACAGGAACAAGGCCCAGACGACAAAGGCTTTCATCTATTTCTATCAGGACAAATAGGCTCACAAAAGCATCGAGCAGGCTAGCTGCCAGCTATCCCGGGCACAAAATTGGACACAAAGAGACAAGGAAAAGCCAAAGATAGCCCGGCATGACAAGCTAAATCGCTTCTGTTTTCCAGGCCTCCATTCTCTCCCAGACCGCGGACCACGTCATCCACCTGCAGAAGGAGAAGGAGGCCCTGCTGCGGGAGAACGCGGAGCTGAAGGCGGCTCTGGAGGGACGCGGCGGCGGCCTCCTCACCCCCTCCACCGCCTCCGCCCCCTCCTCCAACACCAACTCACCCTCCACCACCACCATCCTCGCCCCGCCCAAGAAGCGCAAACGCTTCGACTCCCAGCCCCCGCCCCAGCACACCGACTCCTCCTCCGACGAAGGCTCCTCCGCCCCTGCTGAGCCCTCCTCACCCCGCCAGCCCAACCCCAATCTCCTCAGCCCCAACAACCAGGCAGCTGACAGCCAGGCTCTCTTCAGCCCCAAGCAGACACCCGTCGCCGCCTTCTCCCTCAAGGACGACCAGGTGGAGCTGCGGGCGGCTCTTGAAAGGGAGCAGGCCACCCGGCGCATCCTGGAGGACCAGCTGCGCACCCTGGAACTGACCCGCCTCCAGAACCTACGCTCTCTCCAGCCGGCGGCGCTGCTGGACTACACCTCCCTCCTCACCAGCCCTTACCCACTGGGGCTGCTGCCCACCAACGCCCTGCCCCACATGCCCCCCGTCACCAGCCACCAGCCGCCTTCCTCCATTGCCCACCCCTCGCCCATCAAGCCCACGCTGCTGCTGGGCGGCACCTCTGCTCTATCGCCCTCTGCCGGTTGGTGTCTTGTGATTCGACTTCTCTCATCGACACCCCCTGAGACAGAGATTGGCTTGCAGTGAGCAGCCTGTACAGCAGCGTGATGGCTCAGCAGGGGACGGCGCCCACCCCACTGGCCATCCCCACCATCCCCGCCTCCACCATCCCCACGCCCTCCACCGCCTCCCTCCCCGGCTCCAAGCAGAGCCTTGAGGTACCTTCACCCCTTCCACCCAGCCCTATGAGTAGACAATGGACTGCTCCTGCAGGTGATCGTGGAGGCCATCCGCCATCTGGAAGGCGACGGAGCTTGGGCGGCCGCAGAGCCAAAGCTGGCCTCGCCCAACCGCCCCGAGTTCGCCTCCCCACTCGCCCGTGCCCCTGTCATCGTCCCCAACTAGCCTCCTCCTGTCCGTTTTTCGTCTTTGCGTCTGGCTCTCTCTCTCTCTCAACTCAACTCCAGTTCGTAGTGGGTATCGCTCCAGTTGTCCGGGTTTTGCAGCATTTACTCGCTCTCTCTTTCTAGGCCAGCAGTTGTCCTCTGCTCTTTCTGTCCTCCTGACTATCTGTGTCCACTGTGAGCTTGCGAGCCTCTCCTGGTAGAGATATGAAGCTTCTTCCGCGCCTCCTACAGCCCCAATTCCTTTGGCTATGTATTTGGTTTGCGTTTGCTGGCAATTCAGGCTTTGCGAAAGCCCAAGCATGTTTTACGAAACCGAGGCAGGAAGATATGTGGTGTTTTTTGGTGTGCGTCCGCTGCTCTGGCTTCATCGAATGTTGCTGTCCATTTACCGGGGGTTCATCATCTGGCATCACACACGCGTATTTTTATGCTCCTTCTAGCCCCTTCAGCAGGAATATCACTTTTCACAACAACGCTTTTTTACCCGTTCCAGCATGTATATTTGCCTAATTTGTTATTTCGGTGTATATATTTTCAGCTATTCCATATTCCGCTGCAAATTTGCTGTTGTTATTTTTGGAAATTCGTAGCTTCTTCATGATGGCATTATTGTGACAATCATTATCCCCGTGAATTTTCTGTTTTAGCTTTGGAATAACGCTCAGTTTATCGAGAACATTTGCTCTGCAAATCATAATAACCACTCACATTTGACACAAGCCAGCCAGACTAAGTCGACAATCAAAGCGCAGTAAATTGACACTAAGCATAATCCTTATTCGGATCGAAAGCATATAATTTTAATTTAATAATTTAAAATACTAAATAAACTTTTGATAGATGAAAGAGGATTGTTCTGCGGCAATGTTCTGAGCACTGGCATGGGACTGGGTGGCCTTCTTCAAGGTTTGTCCTGGTCGCAGATGTGCTCAGCAGCCAGACTGGCCCGCCCCTCCGCCTCCTCCAGGTCCACCAGGAGGTGGGTGTAGAGCGGGCGCAGTTCTCGCCGGAGCAGACGATAGCGGAGGCTGTTGAGGCCGTCTTTGGGCGCCCGCTCCTTCCTAGCCTCCAGCAGCTGCCAGCGACACGGGTTCACCTCGTTCATCTGCATTGTAGTCCACCCTTCCAGCATATGTCTCTAATGCAGCTGGACCAAGCCGAATCTCTCCTAGAGGTACTCTAGTCAATCAGAAAAACTTCGGCAATGGATTTGGGAACTTGGATTGTAACTTAGGATGTTTTTATAGTTGCAAGAAAAGCAGCTAGGAATAGGACTGTGATATCGTTCATTAGCTATGTCTTGAGGACGGCTGAATGGTTTGCTGGCAAAATTTGCCAGCGAGAGACCTGATCCTTGCCGTGTTTGAACATGGTATAGCGGCCAATGTCGTTGGGCCTCCTCTGGGGCGGATGACCAGCCATTTCATGACGATGGTAAAAATCATCGTCCTCCCCGCCCCAGCCCCAGTAGGAGTTGCTGAGTCCATTGACCAACTCGAAGGCTTCCATCCGCATGCCCGACACCCCGCCGAAGTTGCGCCAGTATTGAGGCCTGTGTGGCAAGTGGGCGCATTCTGCATGCTCAGTTGGTATCATACACTCACTTGTACTGATTAACGTCGATGGTAGTGCCGTAAAGTAAAGGCTCATTAGGGCACGAATAAATATTGCGGTCGTTTTCTGGAAAGAGATAGACGCCCTTCATATTTACAAGGGAAAATTGTGTTGGGGAGTTAAAAATTAAAGGGGCCTAATTTTGGAAAAAAAGTTTGCGGTAAGAACGAAACTTGCAAATTAACCTTGACAAAAACAAATTTCCCTCTATTTTATTCACTTTTTCTGCACTTAAAAAATCTTGAAAATAAATTTGCACTCAATTTTTCCCTCTGAAGTAAACCCCTTAAAAATTAATAGACAATAATTTTCGTTTCTGACTATGACTCTGACTCTGATAAATTATGTAAAAGAAGCGTCCTATAGTAAAGGAAGCTTCTAACTTTGGTGCTCATTTATAAAATTAGAAAACTAAAATTTAGAAAATTAAAAACAGCTCATTTAGATTCATTAAGAAAATAATCTTTGAAACAATTCAGACAAAAACAGTTTTCTGGTATATATATTAAAACTTTTCTTTTCCTTCATTAGCTTTACTGCAAAAGTAAACGGGATGATTTTCGCACTGCTTTTTTATATTCATCATCTGTGCCTTTAGAACTAAACATATTGACCACCAGAATAAGTCATTTAAGATTGATAGATACCATGTGAAATTGTAACGCGTAAAGCACCATCTATATGTTTGTGATCAGGAAGTTTCAACGGACCTGGAAGCATGTCGACGTCGTGGGAAATAAGGCACTGCCAGTTGTAGAGCTTCTTAGCCTCCACAAAGCCAACATTGATCAGCTTCCCTCGATTGAACGTCTGATTGGCCACCTGCAAGCTATCGGCCCTTGTCTATCATCCACACCTGACCCGAAGCTTTGCTAGTGCAAGTTTGGCGTACAATTTCCATTTTTAAGAGCTAATTTTCATCAAAACACCCTAATTTCAAAATTTCTGCATATAGTCAGTTGCGGTCTGCAATACGTTAGTCAAGTCAACCCTTCCATAACCCCCACCTTCAATATGATCACTAAATCGACTAGCCTACAATTCCGACAGCAATCCATTTGTACCTGCTCAACGACGACTATGGCATAGTCCAGCTGCTGCTTAGTGAGCAGTTCGTGTAGACTGTACAAAAGAGTCCGAAGATGCGCCTCTCTCGACCTAAGGAGGGGTTCGTGTAAGTTACATAACATAACGTTCTATTACATAACATAACGTAGTGCACTACATAACATAACTTAGTGCACTACATAACATAACTTAGTAAAATTTGTTGCATACCTGACTCGAGATTGTCTACCACATAACAGTACTTAGTCAAAAAATTCAGTTAAGTTATGTAGAAGACATATTAGAATTTTTTACTCAAAATGATGATTTTCCATGGAATTTTTGCAATTTCTACTCCAAATGTTGCTGTTACATCCTCATATTGTGTCTGGCACCAATTTTCCATTCATAATAATAGTATTTTTAATTTAATATAATAGAAAAATATGAAATGTTTAGCGCTAAGGGCAGTGGAGGCATATTTGCATGTCTGTACCCCATGCATTTTGGTTTCCATTGATTTTTGCATTTTTTCATTTGCAAATTGAATTCTAGTATCAGTTTTGCACTAAAAGTAACGTTATGTTGTTTAAGCCTATTAAGTTATGTTATGTTCTGCACTATATGAGTTATGTTATTTGGAGGAAATGAACTGTCCCATAAATGAACAGC
>JASANA010008391.1:0-55909 GCA_030248095.1 Ptycholaimellus sp. GST1_10
ATATACAGCAGGAACTTAGCGAGATTCTCTTGTCATCGTCACCGGAAGGGGAAGGAGAGCGGGACAGGTTTTGGGGCAAAGGAGCACTATACACAGCAACTGATCCCGGCACCCCCTTCCGCCCGCCTCAGCGACATAGGTTGACAAAACCGGCTTGGGAAACGTCACATCAAGATTTGAATCCAGAGTGACGTCCAGCTTGGTGATGTTCTTGGAGGCCTTGGTTGGAGTGACCACAGGCGTCAGCAGCAGCTCGGGCTGAAATTGGGGCTCCCACTCCCCCATGCCCACTTCTACGGCCAGCTCATCATAGGCCGAAAACTCGCCTCCCTCAAACTTGAACGTTTTGAACAAAATGCCTTGGAAAAATACTTTGTCAAACCAAAACGTTCAAGTCGCCCAGAATAGCAAGCAGACTGGTTTCCTCGTCCTTGGCAGGCTTGGGAGAGGACGGAATGGGCGTGGAACAGAGCGGAGGGTCGCCATGCTGCACGGCCTCGAGAAGGTGCAGCTCCTCCCTCAGCCAGTCCTCCTTTGTGGCAGCCAAAAAGGTTGGCTTCTCCACCAATGCCGCTTCCTTTGATAAATTGAACATTTTATTAAAAAACTGGTGAAAAACTACTGTCAAAGCTTGCCTCCAGCTTGGACCGAGTTTCGCGAACATGCTCCCAGTGAGTGCCTCCTCCGGTATTGCGCCAAACTTCAACCTCCTCCTACAAGTTTTTTCAAAAAATTTATTTCTCGCTAGATTGAGACAACTTTTAAAAAACTTACCAAAGACTCTTCCGCAAAAGTTGGGTCATTCATCAGCCCGCTTTCCTTTCCACTCATGGTTTTCAAAAAGGGTTTTTTGACTTTTAGTTAAATTTTTTTCAATAGAAATCAAACATTTGACATCAACAAAAGATACGAGTGTAATCACGCGTCCACGAAATAAATTTTTACATCCATTCTACTTTTGTTAAAAAGATTATTAAACACATACCTACGCGCACCTTCACGTCAACGATTATATTTAACTGGCTCAGTAGGTTTAGAATAATATGGAAAACTGCTTAAAACACCTCCTTGTACTAAACTTGCGTGAATAGAAAATTGAAAAGTAGCAACAGATTTTGTTGTAATTTCTCGAAACTTTATCATGCAATTTTTATGGGTTTTTGCTGATAGTGAAGAATTTAGAGGTGCTGGGAAAAAGGGCGGGTTAGTTTGGGTAGAAGCAGTTTGGTCAGTAGCAAAATCGGCAATTGCAGTCAGCAAATCGACCTGACAATTAATCTAGTTTTAGTCTGTTAAAAGCCATAACCCCACAAACCTGGTCTATGCTCACGCCCGTTAGCTCCAAGATTGCTGGTCTTTGATGATTGGCAATCAGCTGTTTAGCCAGCTCTTTTTCCCATTGCTTTTTCACCCAACAATCTAATCCATAGCTGGTTTCATACTAAACTCGTTTTGCAGTCACAGGAAAAATGAACATTTTAGTCAAAGCCACTCACTTGATCAGCCCGAGCAATGTACCTAAGCGTACAGAGTTCTCCTTTTAAGCAGTTGATCAGTCAATCAGCAACCATTGGTGCTGTCAATCCAGCCTCCAGAAGATTTGTACCTCTTAACAAAGACTAATTTGGCCTGCCCTATACTGTATCAGAAATACTTACTCAATTTCCAACTCTTGCAAGTACGGCTCCAATGGCGCCAAGAGTGCGAAGAATTCAAATGCAGGAACATGGCAATAGCTAAATATGACTCTAGCAGGAAAAATGCCTCGAGACATAATAGTTGCAATTATGTATTGCAAATCTGAAAATTGTTTACTTTTAAAGTAGACTTGCTAAAAAATTAAAAAACTAAACAAACTGTGCCACTTGTTTGAGTCCGAAAACCTAACTGTCCTTGAAGTGACAAACAAAAGGTTTCTAAACAAAATCATTCTCAAAATATCGAATTGCATTTTGTAATTCAAAAAAACCCCCATTCAAATTCACCGCTTAGAGCAGATATGAGCATCATAGGTAGATGGTGCACCTTCCGAGAAGTATATTGAATGCATCTTTGATCCCCATGAATATTGGCTGGAAACAAGAAAGCCACTTTCACACATACTACTTTCAATTCCAAGTTTATCTAACTGAATGTTCGCCAGCTTTCTACTGGCTGATAGGTTTCACAGTTAACCGCAAGTCAAACTTTGCATAGGCCAAAGTGGAGTTCCGATAAAGATTCCTAGTCTTTGCATCAATCACACAACATGTTGCCTCCAATTTGAGCGGCAAACCTTGTGAAGCTCTTCCGGACGCATGGAGTCGATGCAGCTCCAGAAAAGTCCGCAGACTTGGCGTGAAGCTTGAAGTGATGGTCGGTCGAGATGTCCAAAGATTTTGCAGAGCATTTCGTTTGGTAAATCCAACAGCTGGAGCTCCTCATTGTCCTTGCTTTCCATTCCTGCCCTAATACCCTAGCCTTCATTTTAAGTGGTGATATGGAAAAAAGAAGCTAATGAAAAAAGTACAAGGCTTTTCGCGGAAGTAGAGATCTTTGGGAGCGTCTGAAGCACGAATGACTGCCCTCGGGGTGACCCTCACACCCCTCCCCCAACCCCCAGCGCTTACCCCTCCCCCAACCCCCCTGCGCCCTTACCCCTCCCCAGCCCCCTGGGAATGGCGCCCTCTGATTTGTCCATTAGGCCTCCCAAGGTGTTAAGCCCCTCCCACACCCAGATCAACACTCACCCCGCTGAGATATCCCCCCAAGTTTACTAGAATGGTATTTTGCTTTATTGCACAACCAACAAAGCCCAAGCCTTTTGTTTTACCTTTTGAGCTTAAAAAAGTAATGGTTAGTTTTGAAACGCAAGTGATCTTTACAATGAAAGCTAAATAGTCGGAACTGAATGCAATGTTTCACTATTCAGTTACTCTGGCAGGTCAAGTTTCACACTTGTTTCAAAGCCATTCATCCCCGCGCTTTCCTTGATAGTTTAGGCAGAGGAATTTGTCCTTTTAATACATATATTTTTCAGCCTCTCTTCCCAATGCCCCCTTCTAAGCACCATGTAAAGGCAGGCACCAAAGCTTTTCTTTGCGAGAGCCAGTCTTGAGCATCAGCGCTTTACCAGCCATTGCTGCGCTTTGTACTTGGCTCCTTCCTTCAACGCTTTAGCTAAGAATCTCAGTTTGAAGTAAAAATGCTAAAGGAAATTGAATTTGCCCAGTCCCATCCACTCAGTGCTTACAATCGGTCATCTTTTAAAGCACTTGACTTGTTTACTGCTTTTTAAGCCCAGTGGCTTGTAGGCAGTCGCTATTGGTGCTCGTGATTAGCGATTCTCAGTTGTACAATCTTGCGTGCAGCAGCAAACTCTCGCAGCGACCCTGCCCCTGGGCCCTCGTGAGCATGAAAGGTGCCAGCATTAAGAACACCAAAGCCCTGATTACCTTTGCTGCCCAAGTATCTCATTTCTTCCAGGGGCAATTAGGAAAAGAAAGGCATTTGAAGAAGATTCCTCTGAAGCAGTTTTTGCACATCGTGATCCAGCTAGGCTGCAACAGCGTCTGCCCCCGAGCCAACATGGTCTACAAAGGCTACTTCTCCGGGTACAAGTGGGCCAACATGCTGGTGTGTGCTTTGCGCTAGTCTGCACATCCTATCCTCTTGAAGAGATTGCAGGTAAACGTGTGCCAGAACCTGGCCGAGCAATACGGGCTCTGCTTCTGCATTCTCGCCCCCACTCCGCAGATCTGCATCAGCGACGACACCCTTGCCTACCTCTTAGAGGTCACTCTTTCTCTCTCTTTACTTGCCTTTCCAATTTATCGACGGCTCAGGTTTGACTCAGTTTGAGGTTCTCTGGGAGCGTCTGCGAAAGGAGTATGAACAGATGCTTGTCCTATGCAGCAAGGATCAGAGCTGCAGCATCACGTTTGTGCGCTCCTCACTCACCGCCAAGGACCTCAAGAGCAACGGCACTCATATCACCGACAAGGCCGCTGCAGAGCACGCACAGGAAACCCTCGCCCTTGCTCTGTGCTCTTGATTCTTGCTTTTCCAATTCACATGATCATAAAGATCCGTAAATGATGCGACGTTGAAAGATGGCAGTTGACTCTGAAGTTGGCCCATCTTTTCTTCAGCGATGCTTGATTGTTTATAAATCCGCAAAGATTTATAAACAGGCTGGCCGGCAAGGTTGCAGCAGGCAGCACAAGGTGTTGAGAATTGTCAGAGACAGTTCCAAAACTCTAGCAGTGTAAACGTTGCTGGCTGGATAGCTGGTCTGGCTGGCCGGCTTGGTTGCAGCATAGGCCAGAAGTTTGAAAACTGGTCGGAGCCAATTTTGAACTCTGGCAGCAAAAACACGCGGTCGCTGTTGGCTGCAGGCAATTTCAAGATCCGTCCAAGGATAATGAAATTGTCATCGACGATGCTTGCATAGACGGCACAAAACAACTTTGCAGTTAGTTTTCAATGCGCAAGCAGCGGAGTTGCGTCCGAGCCAACGTAGACTGGGGCTGGCAGCGAAGATCTTTGACAATTGACAATGGCCAATTTCAAAGTCCAGCAGCGAAGCGGATCGAAGCTGGTGGCTGTCAGCTGAAGAGAATATTCAAAATCCATTTCAGGATGATGAAATTCTGTTGACGATGCTGATGACGTCAGCATGAAAAGAAACTTTTCAGTTAATTTTCAATGCTGGGTAGCAAAGTCGAATCTTGTCTTGATCGTCAGCATGAAATGGTTTCATAAAATCCGCCAGGATAGAATGAAATCATTGAACGGAGTTGCTCCTTGAAGAGAACTTTCCAGTTTGCTTCAAGACCCTGCGTAGCAGCGGCATGTTTACAGTAGCGGGTGGGCCGTGTGATGTCAGAGTTTCCTGTTTACGCCCGAAAAGTGGCGTGATGACTGGAAACTCGGTGCTGCGATGTTGCTGTCGAAGAACGGACATTGAAAATGGACTTGAAAGTCAATTTCAATTCCATGCAGTGTAGTCGCAGTTGCTGCCGTCTAGAAGTCCATGAGGCCGGGTCTGGCTGAGTGGAGTTCTGGAGCTGCAGGGTGTCCTGTCGGGCAGCAAAGCAAAGTCCGGCAATGCAGGCTGGGCTCGATTCGCTGTCCTGGCTCTGTAGATCGGTGACTGGGGCTTTTGGCTCGATTGCTGTTGATGGTAGAAGGCGGCGAGGTCAAAAGCCGGAGGTTGTTGCAGAAGCGGAAGTTGGCGGAAGTGGTGCTGGTCATTGTAGTAGCATCGTAGAGGTGGTCGGTCGAGGTACAGATAAGTTAATCAGCTCTCTGATCTACCAAACGCTGTGGCAATATACAGCAGGAACTTAGCGAGATTCTCTTGTCATCGTCACCGGAAGGGGAAGGAGAGCGGGACAGGTTTTGGGGCAAAGGAGCACTATACACAGCAACTGATCCCGGCACCCCCTTCCGCCCGCCTCAGCGACATAGGTCGACAAAACCGGCTTGGGAAACGTCACATCAAGATTTGAATCCAGAGTGACGTCCAGCTTGGTGATGTTCTTGGAGGCCTTGGTTGGAGTGACCACAGGCGTCAGCAGCAGCTCGGGCTGAAATTGGGGCTCCCACTCCCCCATGCCCACTTCTACGGCCAGCTCATCATAGGCCGAAAACTCGCCTCCCTCAAATTTGAACGTTTTGAACAAAATGCCTTGGAAAAATACTTTGTCAAACCAAAGCGTTCAAGTCGCCCAGAATAGCAAGCAGACTGGTTTCCTCGTCCTTGGCAGGCTTGGGAGAGGACGGAATGGGCGTGGAACAGAGCGGAGGGTCGCCATGCTGCACGGCCTCGAGAAGGTGCAGCTCCTCCCTCAGCCAGTCCTCCTTTGTGGCAGCCAAAAAGGTTGGCTTCTCCACCAATGCCGCTTCCTTTGATAAATTGAACATTTTAATAAAAAACTGGTGAAAAACTACTGTCAAAGCTTGCCTCCAGCTTGGACCAAGTTTCGCGAACATGCTCCCAGTGAGTGCCTCCTCCAGTATTGCGCCAAACTTCAACCTCCTCCTACAAGTTTTTTCAAAAAATTTATTTCTCGCTAGATTGAGACAACTTTTAAAAAACTTACCAAAGACTCTTCCGCAAAAGTTGGGTCATTCATCAGCCCGCTTTCCTTTCCACTCATGGTTTTCAAAAAGGGTTTTTTGACTTTTAGTTAAATTTTTTCAATAGAAATCAAACATTTGACATCAACAAAAGATACGAGTGTAATCACGCGTCCGCGAAATAAATTTTTACATCCATTCTACTTTTGTTAAAAAGATTATTAAACACATACCTACGCGCACCTTCACGTCGACGATTATATTTAACTGGCTCAATAGGTTTAGAATAATATGGAAAACTGCTTAAAACACCTCCTTGTACTAAACTTGCGTGAATAGAAAATTGAAAAGTAGCAACAGATTTTGTTGTAATTTCTCGAAACTTTATCATGCAATTTTTATGGGTTTTTGCTGATAGTGAAGAATTTAGAGGTGCTGGGAAAAAGGGCGGGTTAGTTTGGGTAGAAGCAGTTTGGTCAGTAACAAAATCGGCAATTGCAGTCAGCAAATCGACCTGACAATTAATCTAGTTTTAGTCTGTTAAAAGCCATAACCCCACAAACCTGGTCTATGCTCACGCCCGTTAGCTCCAAGATTGCTGGTCTTTGATGATTGGCAATCAGCTGTTTAGCCAGCTCTTTTTCCCATTGCTTTTTCACCCAACAATCTAATCCATAGCTGGTTTCATACTAAACTCGTTTTGCAGTCACAGGAAAAATGAACATTTTAGTCAAAGCCACTCACTTGATCAGCCCGAGCAATGTACCTAAGCGTACAGAGTTCTCCTTTTAAGCAGTTGATCAGTCAATCAGCAACCATTGGTGCTGTCAATCCAGCCTCCAGAAGATTTGTACCTCTTAACAAAGACTAATTTGGCCTGCCCTATACTGTATCAGAAATACTTACTCAATTTCCAACTCTTGCAAGTACGGCTCCAATGGCGCCAAGAGTGCGAAGAATTCAAATGCAGGAACATGGCAATAGCTAAATATGACTCTAGCAGGAAAAATGCCTCGAGACATAATAGTTGCAATTATGTATTGCAAATCTGAAAATTGTTTACTTTTAAAGTAGACTTGCTAAAAAATTAAAAAACTAAACAAACTGTGCCACTTGTTTGAGTCCGAAAACCTAACTGTCCTTGAAGTGACAAACAAAAGGTTTCTAAACAAAATCATTCTCAAAATATCGAATTGCATTTTGTAATTCAAAAAAACCCCCATTCAAATTCACCGCTTAGAGCAGATATGAGCATCATAGGTAGATGGTGCACCTTCCGAGAAGTATATTGAACGCATCTTTGATCCCCATGAATATTGGCTGGAAACAAGAAAGCCACTTTCACACATACTTCTTTCAATTCCAAGTTTATCTAACTGAATGTTCGCCAGCTTTCTACTGGCTGATAGGTTTCACAGTTAACCGCAAGTCAAACTTTGCATAGGCCAAAGTGGAGTTCCGATAAAGATTCCTAGTCTTTGCATCAATCACACAACATGTTGCCTCCAATTTGAGCGGCAAACCTTGTGAAGCTCTTCCGGACGCATGGAGTCGATGCAGCTCCAGAAAAGTCCGCAGACTTGGCGTGAAGCTTGAAGTGATGGTCGGTTGAGATGTCCAAAGATTTTGCAGAGCATTTCGTTTGGTAAATCCAACAGCTGGAGCTCCTCATTGTCCTTGCTTTCCATTCCTGCCCTAATACCCTAGCCTTCGTTTTAAGTGGTGATATGGAAAAAAGAAGCTAATGAAAAAAGTACAAGGCTTTTCGCGGAAGTAGAGATCTTTGGGAGCGTCTGAAGCACGAATGACTGCCCTCGGGGTGACCCTCACACCCCTCCCCCAACCCCCAGCGCTTACCCCTCCCCCAACCCCCCTGCGCCCTTACCCCTTCCCAGCCCCCTGGGAATGGCGCCCTCTGATTTGTCCATTAGGCCTCCCAAGGTGTTAAGCCCCTCCCACACCCAGATCAACACTCACCCTGCTGAGATATCCCCCCAAGTTTACTAGAATGGTATTTTGCTTTATTGCACAACCAACAAAGCCCAAGCCTTTTGTTTTACCTTTTGAGCTTAAAAAAGTAATGGTTAGTTTTGAAACGCAAGTGATCTTTACAATGAAAGCTAAATAGTCGGAACTGAATGCAATGTTTCACTATTCAGTTACTCTGGCAGGTCAAGTTTCACACTTGTTTCAAAGCCATTCATCCCCGCGCTTTCCTTGATAGTTTAGGCAGAGGAATTTGTCCTTTTAATACATATATTTTTCAGCCTCTCTTCCCAATGCCCCCTTCTAAGCACCATGTAAAGGCAGGCACCAAAGCTTTTCTTTGCGAGAGCCAGTCTTGAGCATCAGCGCTTTACCAGCCATTGCTGCGCTTTGTACTTGGCTCCTTCCTTCAACGCTTTAGCTAAGAATCTCAGTTTGAAGTAAAAATGCTAAAGGAAATTGCATTTGCCCAGTCCCATCCACTCAGTGCTTACAATCGGTCATCTTTTAAAGCACTTGACTTGTTTACTGCTTTTTAAGCCCAGTGGCTTGTAGGCAGTCGCTATTGGTGCTCGTGATTAGCGATTCTCAGTTGTACAATCTTGCGTGCAGCAGCAAACTCTCGCAGCGACCCTGCCCCTGGGCCCTCGTGAGCATGAAAGGTGCCAGCATTAAGAACACCAAAGCCCTGATTACCTTTGCTGCCCAAGTATCTCATTTCTTCCAGGGGCAATTAGGAAAAGAAAGGCATTTGAAGAAGATTCCTCTGAAGCAGTTTTTGCACATCGTGATCCAGCTAGGCTGCAACAGCGTCTGCCCCCGAGCCAACATGGTCTACAAAGGCTACTTCTCCGGGTACAAGTGGGCCAACATGCTGGTGTGTGCTTTGCGCTAGTCTGCACATCCTATCCTCTTGAAGAGATTGCAGGTAAACGTGTGCCAGAACCTGGCCGAGCAATACGGGCTCTGCTTCTGCATTCTCGCCCCCACTCCGCAGATCTGCATCAGCGACGACACCCTTGCCTACCTCTTAGAGGTCACTCTTTCTCTCTCTTTACTTGCCTTTCCAATTTATCGACGGCTCAGGTTTGACTCAGTTTGAGGTTCTCTGGGAGCGTCTGCAAAAGGAGTACGAACAGATGCTCGTCCTATGCAGCAAGGATCAGAGCTGCAGCATCACGTTTGTGCGCTCCTCACTCACCGCCAAGGACCTCAAGAGCAACGGCACTCATATCACTGACAAGGCCGCTGCAGAGCACGCACAGGAAACCCTCGCCCTTGCTCTGTGCTCTTGATTCTTACTACACCTTTTGCTCAAGTTTCAGCCTGCATTTATACCAAAAGTTACCGATTTTTAGAAACAATCTGCCAGTCCCAATTTCTTGTCATTGTCATTTCTTCTTTCAGTCATCATTTTCCGAATAAATTGCATATGTAAACTTGAAACGTTTTTAGAAATGCTAAAGCTATGACATTTTTATGAGCTTTGCAAATAAACCAAACCTAAAACTTGATTTCGTTTTTGCAACAGTTTCTTAAACTGTGTTTTTAAATATATATTGCATAGCATTTTATCTCATTGAAACCAAATACAAAAATGGGAACAGTCAAAGCAGGGACACATTTTAAAAAAAGAAGCGGAAACAAGAAAATACTGCTAATCATTGTATCTTGGCATAAAAAAATTACAAAAAATAAAGAGGTTAGCTAAATATTTGTAAATGTTTGGGAAAATAAAAAACAAGCTGGTTGAAGGGAGGGTTCAGCCGGAGAGCTTGTAGACGGAGTTGAACTCCTCCATGGCCTCGGAGAGGCGGTCCTGCTGGCCGCGGAAGCCTTCCACGTTGTAGCCCATCTGGCCCCACAGATTCTGCAATTTTCGGCAACCTACAGGCTTGCTGCTCAAATGACCCAAAGAAGCTGGGAAGAATAAGGGTAGGGGGAGGGATAATTTTCATTATATTAAAACCTTTTTAAGATGGAAATGAATGCACACCTTTTCTAAATCACGCATACCTTTTTTTAACAAATTACTGTGTTTATAGCTAAAAAAGGTATGTTTTTTTTCAAAAGGTACGGGTTATTTTTGTAATTTAACTGCAATAAATGAGCAGAAAATGCAGCTCTCAACATAACGCACCTTTCGAATTTCAGCCATACCTTTAATTAACACATGTAAAGGGCATATTGCTAAAAAAAAGTAGCAAAACAGTGGCAATTCATCATACAAGCTCTTTTGACAGAGGGTGCGCCCGATTTAGGAAAGGTGCGCATTGTTTCTAGACTAATACGGACCTCCTTTTTCCGAATCTGCATCGCATCTTTCCTAATTCGGACGCACCTTTCCTCTTTTGGCCTCAGGATAGGCCACTATACCCCTTTTGGGCCTATAATAAGGGTTCTGCATCTTTCTACCACCTATTTCGATGAAGGTGCGCCCGATTTAGGAAAGGTGCGCATTATTTCTAGACTAATACGGACCTCCTTTTTCCGAATCTGCATCGCACCTTTCCTAATTCGGATGCACCTTTCCTCTTTTGGCCTCGGATAGGCCACTATACCCCTCTTGGGCCTATAATAAGGGTTCTGCATCTTTCTACCACCTATTTCGATGAAAGTGCGCCCGATTTAGGAAAGGTGCGCATTGTTTCTAGACCAATACGGACCTCTTTTTTCCGAATCTGCATCGCACCTTTCCTAATTCGGATGCACCTTTCCTCTTTTGGCCTCGGATAGGCCACTATACCCCTCTTGGGCCTATAATAAGGGTTCTGCATCGTTCTACCACCTATTTCGATGAAGGTGCGCCTGATTTAGGAAAGGTGCGCATTGTTTCTAGGGTATAGTGGCCTATCCGAGGCCAAAAGAGGAAAGGTGCGTCCGAATTAGGAAAGGTGCGATGCAGATTCGGAAAAAGGAGGTCCGTATTAGTCTAGAAACAATGCGCACCTTTCCTAAATCGGGCGCACCTTCATCGAATTAGGTGGTAGAAAGATGCAGAACCCTTATTATAGGCCCAAAAGGGGTATAGTGGCCTATCCGAGGCCAAAAGAGGAAAGGTGCGTCCGAATTAGGAAAGGTGCGATGCAGATTCGGAAAAAAAAGGTCCGTATTAGTCTAGAAACAATGCGCACCTTTCCTAAATCGGGCGCACCTTCATCGAAATAGGTGGTAGAAAGATGCAGAACCCTTATTATAGGCCCAAAAGGGGTATAGTGGCCTATCCGAGGACAAAAGAGGAAAGGTGCGTCCGAATTAGGAAAGGTGCGATGCAGATTCGGAAAAAGGAGGTCCGTATTAGTCTAGAGACAATGCGCACCTTTCCTAAATCGGGCGCACCTTCATCGAAATAGGTGGTAGAAAGATGCAGAACCCTTATTATAGGCCCAAAAGGGGTATAGTGGTCTATCCGAGGCCAAAAGAGGAAAGGTGCATCCTAATTAGGAAAGGTGCGATGCAGATTCGGAAAAAGGAGGTCCGTATTAGTCTAGAGACAATGCGCACCTTTCCTAAATCGGGCGCACCTTCATCGAATTAGGTGGTAGAAAGATGCAGAACCCTTATTATAGGCCCAAAAGGGGTATAGTGGCCTATCCGAGGCCAAAAGAGGAAAGGTGCGTCCGAATTAGGAAAGGTGCAATGCAGATTCGGAAAAAGGAGGTCCGTATTAGTCTAGAGACAATGCGCACCTTTCCTAAATCGGGCGCACCCTCTGTCAAAAGAACTTGTATGATGAATTGCCACTATTTTGCTACTTTTTTTTAGCAATATGCCCTTTACATGTGTTAATTAAAGGTATGGCTGAAATTCGAAAGGTGCGTTATGTTAGAGGCATGACAGTAGCCCACATAGATGAAAAATGATATTCACCTTTTTTAATTTACACACACCTTTTATTAACACTACCCAGCTAAGAGGCATTTTGAGGATTTTTGTGAGACAGAAGAGTTGCAAGAGACTTGCTTGAAGAGTGATAAGAATCAGACACGCAATGAAAAATTTGCTAACTAAGGGTTTTGAAAGAGATAAGCAGAAGTATACACAGCTGAAAAGCCTTCTTAAGCGAAATTTAAGGACTTTTTTTCAGTTCACCAACTGCACCGTCAACTTTTATCTTATATCTTCAGTAACTTAGAGTTAAATAGCGTCTGATATTTATTTTGAGTATTTTTCAAAGAGCAAAATTTGTAAGGATGGAAGAGGGCTGGCCGGAACATCTGCTGAAGCTGGGCGAAGTCGCAGAAGAGGCAGGCGATCTTCTCTGGCGAGCGTCGCATCGCTACCGGACTTTCACGGAGCTGCAACACAATCACCTGCCCTACGTCGGTGGACAATTTGGAATCGGATTCAACGACGTATTGGGGACTTTTATAGGACGCTAATGGTTTTGTGATTTGTGTGATTTTTTAATAAAAAATAAAATATTTAAAAAAACAGGATTTGAGTTTTTTATAAGGCAGACATTTTTTATGAGATAGGCGTGTTTGAAAAAACAAATAAGAAAGTAGGAAGCGCACAAAGCTAAGTTGAATGCATGAAGCACAGTTAGTAGTATACTCATGTTTGCCTCTGCGCCCCATGCACCCCCCATGAGCGCTTTTAGAGCGCATCCCTATTCTCGCACCCGAAAACTGCATTATCATGAGTGTTTTATTTACTTTTCTCCAGCAAAAAGGGGTAAAATGGGCGCAAGTGGGTACATCATCTATACTACTAGCGGAAGGGCGCGAGAGGAGATGAGAGTAAAACGGCAGGGACCGATTTGTTGCGAGACTCATTGTGGTTGTCGATGTGATTGGAGTGCGGCCGTTGTGTTCGCCAATCAAAGGTCACTGGAGCCAGCGTTGTGGCAGGCTGACAATTTCAAAATCTCGCTTATCCTGCTGAAGCAGTAAAAAATGCGTTGACGTTAAAAAAATTTGTGTTTGAAACTCTGGCCTCTCAATGTTGATGAGCTGGAAAGTAACAAGAGGGATTACGCCTTGAGGAGGTGGGGTTGGTCCTTGCTTGCTCTTTGTGGTCGCAACGATTGCTTTGGTAGTTGTGGTTTTCTTAGAAGTGGTGGTGGAGAGCACAGCTTTTGTAGAGGCTTGTGCAGTCGCGGCTGTCTTCACAGAAGTTGTAGTTGGTGGTAATGCTGGTGGGGCTGTGGTTTCAGCAGCGGTTTCTGCTTTGGAGAGGGTGGTTGTAGGAGTATCCGTAGTGGTGGAGCTGGTTGAGCGACTAGTGGTATCAGCTGATGTTTGGCGAATACTTGAACTGCTCGCTTGAGTTGCTGCAGTGGTGGATGTCGCGGAGATGGGGGAATCAGGGGAATTCACTGTCGTAAAGGTAGAAATGGTGGTCGTTTCAGTCGCCGACGTTCCGGTAAAGGTTGGGACAGGAGTGGAGCTTGATGCAGGAGGCGTAACTGCTGTACTAGTAGTCGTAGTGGAAGCCGCAACTATTTTGATGCTTTCTGTGAGCGGTGAGGATGTTGCACTGATTTTCTCGGTTTTCAGTGTGGGTGTCGTTGTGTCTTTTGGAGTCTTGGTAGTAACTTTTGGCTGCTCTGTGGATTGCACTGGTGATTTTGTGGTTGAGTATGTTATAGCTGCCGAGGTTTCTGCAAGAATAGCGGTTGCTGTCTGTGAAGTATTAATGATTGAGGTAGTCGGAATCAGGGTTGTTGATGCTATTTTATTAGTGTTCACGGTTCCAGCTGGTGGTATCGATTCTGTGGCAACTGAAGTGACAGATGTAAGAAGAGTTGAATTTGTAGGCTTCGTCGTTGCTATGGTGTCAGTACTAGGAGCAATAACAGTAGGAATTGTGGCTGTAGGTGTTGATCCAATTGTTGTTGTCTGAGAAGGTGATGATGTGATGATTGTTGCCGATGTTGTCAATTTAGTCTCTATAGTCCTCGTTCTTGCGCTTGAAGTCGTAGTTTCTGAAGTTATAGAAGTAGACGTCGTAATAGTGGCTAGTGTGGTAGAAGCAGTCGTTGGAGTTGTGGCTGTAAGTGTTGATCCAATTGTTGGTGCCTGAGAAGCTGATGTCGTCATGATTGTAGGCGATGTTGTTAATTTAGTCTCTACTGTCGTATTTGCTGCGCTTGAAGTGGAAGTTTCTATAGTGGTAGAAGTAGACGTCGTAGTAGTGGCTGGTGTGGTAGAAGCAGTCTTGGGAGTTGTCGTAGAACCGGAAGTTGTAGTAGTGGTAGGAGTAGTAGTTGATGTTTTTGTAGAAGTAGTAGTTGTACTAGTGGTCGAAGTAGTGGATGTACTTGTTGTTGTCGAAGTGGTGGTGGTAGTAGTGGTGGTGGTGGTAGTAGTGGTGGTTGTCGTCGTCGGAATGCAGCTAATGGGTTCGATGACATCTTCAGTCGGAGCTTCCCCTTCAGTTGATCTTTGAGTTTGACCATCGTATGTTCAGTAGAATCGATTCAAGTCAAAACCTTCAACAATCTCGCAGAGGGGATAATGGTCCTCCTCGCTGCAGACCCTTTCTACGATGCTGTTATCATCTGTAAGGAGGAGAGCCTGAATGACTTGGCAGGACAGTAAGAGTAGGGTGAACGCATGAGGACAAGGCACTTGTTGCTGTTGCCGATTTTGGGTTGCCCATTCTGCTCCAAAACGCAAGATTCGCTCCAGGCCCCCGCTTCCCCACTGCGCCAGGTGTATATGCCCTCCAGATCCCCTCTACTTCCTTATCCATCCTGGAGGCCAAAGTGGAAAAGAGACATTCTCGTCCGACTTGGCCCCGAGCCAGAAGCTGCGATTGAGGTTGAGAATACGGTCCTTGGTCCTGATCTTGCCCACGATGACCGCCCCGCGCACCTGAGCCAAGCGTCCATGCAGACCGCTTTCATCCACCGCTTGCGGACACGTGTACTCATGCCCTTGATCCCTGCATCAAGTCTCTTTTGCATTTTGGAGAATGTCAGAGAATAGCTGAGAATAGGCCTGAATAACAAACCAAGAGCTTTTTATGAACCCGTCGTCGAGAAGGACGCAAGTGTCCTGCTGCTCATTGTGAACTGTTTTCTCACATTCCCCTTCCACAATTTCTTGGGCGTATATTGATAGCTGATGTAAGGTTAAGAGAAGCCATAGGCCGCACGCTACAGCCATGTCTTCTACCGGGCAGAGATGACTTTCCAAAACCTACCCAACACGGCTTGCTTCACTGCTCCAGCCCCTCCACGTATATTTTCTTAATGGCAGCCCTGCATTTGTGACCTAGGCTACAAATGGACCAGTTATTCGCCGCTATTGACAGATCTTCAGTTTTAATCGTTAAAGCGAGAAGAACACATTTGAAAGAAAACCAGCTGGGAACACATTTTAACACCTTTAGAAATTGTTTGAAAAAGTTGGCCATTCACTTATTAATTTAATTATTTTAGTTTTTATAATGATTTGGTTGTTCTTTCGACTCATACTTTAGTTTCATTACTTGCATTTTGTTTGAGGGAGGTTTCACTTCAGTAATCTAGCATAAATCAAAAACACAGTTCATGTAAAACGAAAGAAATATTCAGTTATTCTAGGATCTATGAACATATTTTTTACGAAAAGCAGTGCAAAGAAAAGCTTGATCACTAACATTGTCGTTTTCGATATATCTTTTATGAGAAGCGCGTTTATTTACTCAAGCTGCTCATACGATCAAATGCTTTCCACGAATTTAGTTCAAGTCATGGTTTTGGTTGACGTAAAAGACCAATAGCACCAGCAACGATGACGACAAGGCCAATGCAGACCGACATCGACACCAAAGGAACCATCGGCCAAAGCTTCAAATTCTGCAAACTTTTAAGTTCGAAATATATACATAATGTCGACAAAAACACGCAAGCTGTCAAAATAATCCTAAGATGTCGGAGTCACAGGGCAACGTGATAAATGAAGAACAAAACCAATTTAATGATGGACTCAGTGTGATTGCCCAGTTCCTCTGAGCCCGTGGATTGTCCGTCAATGGGATATGGTGCCAGTGTAGTTTCCGCCTCAAGTTGATGCAAATACAAGCAAGTTTGTGCAATTGTATTTCTCTAAGGCAGCATTTTTGGCTGATGACCATAATCCCCCCCCCAAGGCTTCTACCCCCCCCCCAAGCTTTTACCCCCCCCCCCCACCTGTGAAGTATCCCCCCACGTAAGTATCCCCCCCCCCCCAAAATCAGTAATCTATGTACGTATGGTCATGATTTCAAGGCGATTTTTGGTGTTTTTGCACTTGGGGGGGGATTCTGGTCATCGATTTCGGTGACCAGTATCCCCCCCAAGTGCAAAAATCCCTTGATTGATGACCAGTATCCCCCCACCAAGTGGCATTTGGGGGGGGGATAGTGGTCACCAAACTCATATACTGTTCTTGTTTGTATCATGCGCTTAGTCACACCCGCTGCATAGTTGATAACCTCAAGAATACAAGGCAAAATTTGGGGGGGGGGGGCAAAACCTTTGGGGGCAAACCTCTTGGTTGGTCCAAAACTGGCTTGGGGGGGGGGTAAACACCTTGGGGAGGATTATGGTCATCAGCCGCATTTTTGTACGAATATCAAAGTATCACGGGAAAGCTTACATTTGTTGTCAAACTTTTTGCACTAAAAGTCTTAAAATTATAGTTATTTTTGTAAAAGAATGCAAAAAGGGGACACACTAGACAACCATAAAAAATAACAAAAAAGATGTTTTGAGCACATAAAAACCAGCAAACACTAGGATATGGTTTAATTTTGGGTAAACACTTATTTTGGGCATTATTACACAAAAGAAGCTGCGGAAACTAGAAGGTTGAATTTTACGTACGGTTTTTGGCGGGGTATTTTGCGGCGGTTGCCTTTCTTCTGCTAGTGAAGTGGTCGTTGATTTAGATTGAATCATTGTGGTTGTCTTCACAGAGGTAGTTCTTTTAGTCGTTACAACAGCTTGCGTAGTAACTTGGGGTACTGTCTTGGTGGTGCTTTCTGGATTTGAGGCCGCAATAGCTTCCTTTGGTACCGCTTCAGTGGTTAAATGGCTCTGGGTACTAGCATCAATAGCAGAAGAAGCCGCTGAATTGGTTGTAGGTGCGAGGGTAGGCTCATAAGATTCTGTTTTTTGTGCGGCCTTCGTAGCAACTGTCTCGGCTTCTACTGTTTTCGCAGTTTGAGTTAAAGTTATCGTGGCTTGTTCAGGTTCACTCTCCTCCGCTGTCGAAGTTGGATATGTTGACTCTTCATCAATTTTTGTTGTCGGAGGTAAAGTTGAATCTTCTTTTATCTGTTTGGTGGTTGTGGTTGGCGTTATGTTTTTCGTGGTTATGGATGTCACTTTTGTGGATGCAGTCGTAGTTGAAGCTGTTGTTGTCACAGCCACTGTCGTTGTTTTCTCTAAAGTAATAACACTTCAAATGCCAAACAAGACATGGGCTTCAACCTTTGACGAGGTTACTCGGGTCCATAATGTCTGCTGTTGGGGCATCGCCTAAAAATTCAACTATCAGCTTCGGTAAAAACAAACAGAATAAATACCTCCTACAATTTCGCAGAGAGGATAGTTTTGCTCTGTACAATCCCGCTCTTCTATATCGCCCTCAGCTACAAAGAAATATGTTGTTTAGCTAGGGTTTTGATGGAAGCAAATAAAGGTGAGCCGGTTAGGACGAGGCAGTGTGAGCTTTTGCTCAGCTCAACATCTTTTGGTAGATCATTAACAATCGATTCATGCCAATCATTATCCCCACTGCGCCATGAATAAACGGCCTTCAAAATTGTCGAACACCGCTTTGTGTCACCGTCAAATCTAGGAATAAATTGGGGACGAAACGAACGTTTTTATCTGATCGAGCGCCAAGCCATAAGTCATACATGATGTCCAGCTCCTCAGCCTTAGCTAAAACTTTATCAGCCAATTCAGGACTACGCAGCTGAGCGACTCGGGCGTGCGTCTCTGGTGGATTGGCTGCTTTGGGGCAGAACATTCTTCTTGAATCGTCCCTGGACAGACAAATGCCAAGCATTGTTCGCTGATATTCCATCTTTTAAAACCAACCAAGAGGTAAAAATACCGACATAATCCAAAAACTCTGTGCGGAGCACAATGCAGGTAGCCAATTGCGCGTTGTATATTCCACTTTCTCCGGTACATTCTTCCTCACTAATCCCGAATACTTCAATGAGCGGAAGTGTGAAAAGGACAAGTGGCCAAGGAAGACGCCAAGAGAGCATCTCCGGCGCTCGATTCATTCTGGCCTATGTTTTCTTCAGACGCAAAAGAGAAGGCGTTCCGGTCTCCTGCTTCGCTCATAGCCAGTCTCAAGCAGTCCATTAGTCTAACGGCGTCCCTACATTTGTGGTCTTGGATACCAGTGCCCTCGCCCTTTCTTATTTATGCTCGCTTTCCTTAACTGCTTTTTTTCAAGAGTGTATTTGGCCAAAATGGCTCAAAACGAGACCCGCTAGTTTTGCTAGGATGTTTTGTCGAACTCAACCAAACGAATTTTGTTCACAAAAAGCTAAAAAAACCGTGAAACTCCCCTTCTGGTCATAAAAACGCTAAACGAAAGCAAAAATGATATGAGGCAGATAAGGGTTGATTTATTTGGGCAGACGAATCATCCAGGGCTCATAGCGACGCTGGTAGGCGAAGTCCGGGCCCAGTGCTGCGTCCAGGCCAAGCTTCGCATTCGTTCTCCTCACCTAGAGCAAAGATTCCTCGACTCTCAGCAACAGCAATATGCACTGAGTACGCTGTCGATTGTCAGAGGGCCCTCCGCTTCCCCAAGCGGACCATCCAGCTCCACGCTGGAGCTTTGCTCCGCTGACTCTTCCACCTTTTCCACCAGCCTATCTACCTCCTTCTTTTGCTCGTCTTCAAGCCACCTCTCACTCATGCCAATAGGCCTTGGACTTGGAGGATGTGGGTGGACCGTGGCTGGAGCAGGGTCGATAGCAGAGCTGTACTTTGAAGGGCTGGCAGCCGAACTGGGCGGTGCGCTGGGTCTTGGAGCCGGTGCCGCAGCTTTGGCCTCCCGCCAGCTCACACTCGCTCCAAGGCCCATAATCACACCGAGCCCTCCAAAATGTCCAAGATGATAAGGAGGAGGCAAGAGAAGGAGGGGATGGAGAGGAAAAGGCGGACGTAGAGCAGACGGCGGCTCGATGTAGGGCCCGAGCGGCGCAGTCGGTAGCCTGAAGGGCGCCCAGGTCGGCGCTGAAGGCCAGACAGGCTCCCTCCCCTTGAATTCCACCACTAGAGCTGGCTAAGGGACTGGTGGCGGGCGGGGGGCCCGTGCTGCTTCTTTCTCTCCCCACTCCTGCTTCTGTTGTGGTCTCTTCTGCAATCGCCCCCTTCGCCCGCCACCTTCCCTCTTCTCCTCCACCCATGCTCTATCCTTCTTCTCTCTGCCAACCTAGGACTTACCTGGGAAGGGCATCCTGGTGAACTGGAGCAGTGGCTTCTCCAGGCCAGGACAGATCCAGGGCTGAGCACTGCCCACCAGCGCCCGCCCACAGCCTGTCCACAGCTCCAGGCCCGGCGAGGGGATCAGCTGGCTGAAAGCATCTCCTCTTCTTTTCACCTCCAGGAGAGACTGGTCGAAGACGGACGTAAAATCGGCCAAGTCCTGGTAGTCGGCGGCGGAGGCGAAGGTGGGCAGGCTCCCGTTCACCTGGGCACACTGGTAGGCCGCCTCCTTCTGTGTCAGCTGGAAGGAGGGGAGATAGGTAGATGGATAGGAGAGGGTAGGTGGGAGGAACGAAGGCTCCAGCAGCTTGTAGAAGGCAGCGTCCGGTGCGGGGAGCCCAGTAGCCGCCGAAGGGACAGCGCGTCCCCCTCTCCACGCCCAACTCTGACACACCAGCATCTCCTACCTACCTCCTAATCGCTCCAATGCTCCCCAGCTCACTTACATCCCCGTCAAGCTAGAATTTTGGCTACTGGGGAGCATTGAGCATAAACTGCAGATTGTCTTCAAACATCAATTGGTCTTCTATCCCACTTTACCCCCCCCCCCCACTAGAATCTCATGAATTATTCCCTAAGTGGGGATGATGGGAGAGGTGAAAGAAGGAGGTGACGGAGAGCGGAGAGGCATGAGCTTATGGGGGCAGGAAAGATATGGTGATTGTAAATGGAGGGCGTTACGCGCGAGGCAGTAGGGCAGGAAAGCAGCCAGAAGCAGAGCCCGCATGGGGTCAGCAGTGTTCCTCGAGTGGGCGAACTGTCGGTCTAAAGCGCTACGATTGGGAGGAGGGCGAGTGCCACTCTCACCTGCCCTGCAAACTGGCCACTGCCGACCCAGTGAAGGCAGTATATCATCGGCCGCGTTTGGTGCACGGAGGGGCAGGGGCAGGGCAGGGCGGGGGTGAAAAGGGCTGGGAGATTGTTTAGCGGGAGTTGGGGTTGGGGCTTTTTTGGGCGCCGTTGTCTCCGCCACACGCAGCGGCCTGTCAACGACTCCCTCTCTCTTCAATCACACTACTACTTAGTCTCGCTATCCTCATCCGCCCTATTCCCAGTAATATCAATTGTAAAATGCTATAAGTCGGTTTCCGCTTCCTAACCGACGGTCAGCGGTGTAAAGGTGATGGAAAGGAAAGAAAGGAGGTTAAAGAGCATAAGGGAGCAGTGATGGCCCAGATGGCGCATTTGGATAAGCCTGGCATGGTTCAAGAGAAAGTGCCTCCACTGAGCATCCGGCGATTGCAACTGGGGTGATGAAAGAAGCAGTGGGAGGAAGGCAACATGAAAACAGAAAAAGGCGTCCGGTTTGACTGCGATTGAAGTTGAAGCCAATGGAGGAGTTTTTAGGGGCGTCTTTGGCGGCTGTTTAATGGCCTTTTGCAGGGCACAGAGAGACCTGCCTTTGCTGACCTGCATTTGCTGAGCAGACTCTGCTCCTGTCTGTCTGACAAGTGCCCGTTCAACGCCGCCTGCGTCAGTTGTGGACAGGAGGTCTATTGGGGTGTGATTGAAGGTGTGTTTGTGGAAGAGAAGAGTCGGTTTGTCGCAGTATGGGAGGCGCGAGAAAGGCAGGAGCAATCACAAAGAATGAGGACAGTCGCTTCTCTCACACTCCGCCTAGCTGAGCAGGGCAAGCAGCACCAAAGCGCTCTACAACAGAGCAGCACTAAGCGCTCTACAACACCATCCCTCCCACCAGCACAGGCTGGTCGGGACGGGACAGGACTGTACCAAAGGCTTTCTTTCCACTGAAGGAGAAGCGAGCGAGACAAGATATGGCTACCAAGGAATAGTCTCAGGCAGGGGCTCTAGCAGAGGCAGGGCAGAAACAGACTGCAAAGCTGACAGGCCAAACGGAGGGGCGGCAGAGGAAGGAAAGGCATCGGCGGGCGACTGGAAAGAGTGGAAAGAGGCTGAATTAGAGGCTCTGACGAGGTCAGAAGACTGGCAGGACTGGGGCTGGAGGGAGGGGTGGAAGGCAAAGGGCTACGGAAGAGAAGAGGGCAAGAAAGGATGGATGGGGGTGGCCGGACTCTGGGAGTCTAGGCCAAGGCAGCTTCTGGGAAGGGCGGGGGGAAGAGAAGGGCGCTAGGGCCTCAGCCAAACGGCCAGCAGCGGCAGCAGGCAGATGCTCAGCCTCGTACCCGACGAAGTCCCGCCCTCCTCTGCAATGCCGGCGGCATCTTCCACTCTGCAAGTTTGAAGAAGGGCAGGGAGATGGGAACCTGGGACGGGCTCTGGCTCGCTCTCCGCGTCTTCCCCGTCCTCCGCCGCCTCCTCTTCGTATTCATCATCTGGCTCCTGCACACCCACCCATTCCATCAATTTACTCAAGAACAAGAAGCTGCATTTTGAAGGAACGCAAAATATTAATAATGGTAAAGACTTTTAAGAAATATGACAAACAATTTGGCTTCGAGTAGGTTTCGGTCATTTATAAAAGGCCATAAATATGTGCTCAGACTATTTTTTACGTTTTCAGGTACTGCGGGAGTTTATGGGCAAAAGTATACCGTTAACGACGTCATAAAGACACACTAGGCGGTAACGGGGCCTAGATCTCACTTCCAAAGCACGCAGCTGAATAAATAATTAAAAACACTGAATTTTGTTTAAGGGATCTTTTAAAGGGATAATGACCAAAAATGGGTAGGGTACATCAAGGGTTGACTTGCAAGTTTTGAAGGGTAGGGTAGGGTTGACTTGCAAGTTTCTTCATTTTAAAAGAAATTTTTGTAAAAAAATTCCCAAAATGTACGATGCTACATGGGGCAGGGCTCAAAAACGTACAAAAAGTTCATAGAAAAAAAATTATTTGAAGCAACACTGGGTAACACGAGGTTTGGTGTATTTTGATGCGAGTTTATTACGAGACATCGATTTAGATCAAAAAAGGAGTCAAAAATAACGGCATCGAAGAGAGTGGCCCAAAAATAGCAAAATTTGCAAATTTAGGAGATTTTTAAGGTTTTCTTGCACATCTTCATAAATTAAAATTTTAAACACAATGTGGACTTCGATTTTGAAATCTACACCCCAAGCTTGACCCAGAATCACAGTAATTAGTCCAAATTAAGAAAAAAATATGCATTTGTTGGTGGGCTAAAAATTATGGAAATTTAATTTTGGGGTGTAGATTTCAAAATCGAAGTCCCGATTGCGATTAAAATTTTAAATTTATAAAAATGTGCAAAAAAACTCCAGAAGCCTCCTTAAATTGCAATTTTTGCCAGTTTTTGGGCCACGCGCTTTGACGCGGTCATTTTTGACTCCTTTTTTAAATCTCTTATCGATGTCTCGCATCAAAATACACCAAACCTCGTGTTAGCCAGTGTTGCCCCAAATGATAATTTTTTCTATGAATGTTTTGCACCTTTTTGAGCCCTGCCCCATGTTGTAGCATAGGACACTTTGGGAATTTTTTTCTCAAAAATTTAGTTAAAAAGTAAAAAACTGAATATGCTTGCAATCATACTTTGATGTCCACTAGCTAGGAAAAAATTCATCAAAATCCGAGGGGGTGCCATTATGTTCGTTTGGCCTTTTAGAAATTTAGTTCTTTGATGCAACTGCTGGAAAACTTATTCGCTGAGCGCAAACCTTAAATTTTATTTGAACCCAAATTTAACTTGAACAATTTTGTACCCAGCTCAATTGCTGATTTGTCCTACCCGCTTGCTTTTAACGCAAGGCCAGGCAAATAAAAAGTAGGCTGAAAGAGGGGCGAAACAGGTTCAGCGCCGGAGTTCTCCTCCTCCTCAGCTTCTCCTCCCTCTTCACAAAACTCGCCGCTGCGGCCTTCGCTGCACTCGCACGCCCCACACACGCACTCCCCTCCGTCAGAGCACACACTCCCGTCTCCCGCCTGTCAATACAAGCTTCCTTCAATTCAGCTCATCCTCCAGCCTCCCTCCCAGCTAGAAGGAGTAGGAGAGGGAACCTGGCAGGTGTCGGTGCTTTGGCTGCACTGGCAAGCGTCTCCGCTCCATCCAGCGACGCAGTTGCAGACGCCGCACTTGCAGGAGCCGTGGCCGGAGCAGAGGGCGCCGTCGGGGCCGAGTGGGCAGTCCGCATCGTCGCACTCGCAGAACTGCCCGCTGATCGTGTCCACGTCGCAGTCGCACTGCCCGCATACGCACTTTCCCTTCCCTGAGCATGGCGGCTCCGCTGAGCTCCTGTGGGCACACATCTCCTTGTGAGAGGGGAGAGGAGGGTGGAAGAGGAGGATGGAAGAAGGTACTGTCGGCACTGGTCCATGAGCTCGGAGGCGGAGGCAGCGGCGGACTGTGCCAGGTTGCACTGGCACTTGTCCCCGCCGCGGCCCTCGTCGCACACGCAGGCGCCGCACACCAGCGTTCCGCTCCCGTCACACTCCCCCGCCCCTTGCACCTGCAATACTCCTTCCTTCTTTCTCTCTACCTATCCGCTGAGAGGGAGACTCACCTGGTTGGCCAGCTTCTCGCAGTCGCAGCCGCAAACGGGCGTCACGTACACTGCCACCACGTCCCGAAGTCCCCCGATCCCAATGCTCACCACTGCGTCGCCCTCAAGAATCATTTGAATGATTTGAAAAGTGCACGCTTATAGCATGATGAAGTATGGCATAAAATTATGATTTGTGAAATGAAATGTGGAGTTATTGTGAAGTACCTGAGTTTTGCACTCCTCCAGGGTGAGGCTGACATTGAAGACGATGGTCTCGCTCTTGCTCACACCCTGACACGCATTACCCTCCATGTAGCGCCTGTAATGATACCCCTCTCTTCGTAGGTCAATGAGGATGAGAGTGAATGGGCCTGAACCCCTTGCAGTTGACAGAGTACTTGATGGAGAGTCCGGTGGAGGAGGTTTCGGAGTTGAGGGCATAGATGTTCCGCGGCCGTGCCTCTTCCGCCATGTGCAGGTAGCTGAGCGGAAAACTTACCGTTTCACCTTTATTCTCTCGCACATTAGGGAAAGAAAGTGCAATGGGTCTTGCTTCACCGGCCTTCATGGTGATCTTGATCTGCTGCGGCTGCAACTGAACCGTCGTCACCCCATCCGTCTTCTTCGTCCCGATCTGCTGATCCTGCAAATTGCCGCTTCTCCTGCTTTTTAGCCTTGCCTTATGGCTTCCCTTGCTCTGTTGTTGTCGGCAGCACATCAATAGGGATAGGAAAAATGAGGAGGCGCGTAAAATGTGGCGGGCACTCGATCGCCTGAGAGCCTGGCGGGCGTTTATTTTTTAGCCGAGGGGCAGGGCAGGGGAAAGGGGTAGGTAGGGCGCAAGTTTGCCCCCTCTGAGCCCAGGGCGCGTTGCTAAATCAGTCATCTTTTAGAGCCAGCCCTCTCCCCGCGCACAGCTGCTTGGCATTTCATCGACGCGCCCTCTCCCTCCCTCTCCTTCCCTGCTCCCACCACAGCACCCGGCCCATCGTCCTGGACAGGTGCCTTGGCCAAACAAATGCCCCCCGCGCCCGTCTTACTGCCTCCCGGAACAAAAAAGACTGCCCTTATATTCTTTAATGCCACCCACTAGCCTTAGGCCGTCCGGAGTGTAGCAATACGGCGGGTGTAGGCTGTGGATGGGAGGCGAAGGGCGTGCCAGAGAGTGTCAGCTACTTGAGTAGCTGACATTCGCCGGGCTTTTGACGCCGGGAAGGGAGAGCGAGAATGAAGGAGGCAGGAGAAGGAAACGAACGCGAAGGTAGGAGGTGATGGACTTGGGCTGAACGAGTTTGTCCTGGGAGCAGGCGCTGTGTTCGGAGGCTGCGTCGCACCGGAGGTTCCCCGTGAAGAGCTGGAGGGTGAAGATGGTAAGGTATGGGTAAAGAAAGGAGGGGAAGGAGGGGAGAACGGGGTCAGAGCACCAGGCGCAGTCGGGATGCTGACGGATGCACTGACCGCAGCTCTTCTGCCCCGGCCCACTCCGGCACTTCTCTGCTGATGAGCTCCAGCCTCACAATAATGCTTTCTTTTTTTCCTTTTTTCCTTTCTCTTGATAGAAAATGTTTGAAATATTTTTCATATTTTTCATATTTCATTTTAGGCTATTATTTTTTTAAAGGGGAAATACCCAGGTCAGGCACCATCACCGATTCCACTCATATTTTTTTAAATGAAAGGTGTTACCATGGTAAACTTGCAAGGGTATAACGTTTTGGCCAAAAGGTCCCTGTTCCAGAATTAAAAATTCCTAAAGTTGCCTATGCTACAACATGGGGGAGGGCTCAAAAAGGCACAAAAAAAATTATTAAAAATAATTTTCATTAGGGATAACACGGGATAACACGAGGTTTAGTGTATTTTGATGCGAGACATTGATTTAGGTCAAAAAAAGGAGTCAAAAATGAGGGCGCTGAAGGGCGTGGCCCAAAAACCAACCAAATATTGCAAAATTTGACAGTGGGCATTTTTTAATTGCTCATAACTCCTGCTATACTAAACGTAATTCAATGATTCGACCTCGGTTAGAACCGCCTTGACAAGCTCTACACCTTAGGTGCAATGACGAATTCTGTCGATAAAAGTTCTGCATGAGTTATTAAAGAAAAATGCCAAAAACTATCGGATTTTAGAGTTTTTTTCAACTTTTCAGTATTTCAAAGCGATTGAGCAAAATTGAAAATATTGATTAGGCATGGGCGATTCTTCTGATGATGAGGATTTGGCCGACATCCTTGCGGATGAAGATGAGGCTGAAATTTCGGAGCTGAATCGAGGTCCACTGAAGCCCTACTCCTTCGAGCCAAGCCACAGCGACTTCGCTTGATGCTTCTTTGTTTTATTCTATTAGAATGCTATTCGTGAAAATTGATGCAGAAAATGGCCTACTACCAAACACTACTGCATTTTTTAAAAAGCAATTGAGCTGGCGCGAGCTGAGCGCTAGCGGAGGGGATCGCCAAGGCCCTCTTATCGATTAACACAACAACTTACATCTTTCCCAAAGTTTGGCGGGTTATAGCTCGTCACAAAAACGTCGGATTACGCTGCAAATAGGCTCAATCGACGCGCCGTGGTCGAATTGTGGGGGGTTCTTTTTTTAAAGTTCGTTCTAGGTGCTTTATTTCAAGAGTTATTCAAAAAAAACCTTGAAAAACTTCCAAAAATGTCCATCTTAACCAGTTTTTAGGCTACTTTCGCCACATTACATCGATTTTGCTCAATTTTTTTTGCTTAAATTTTAGATTTTAGTTATTTGCTTCCACTGTTGAGCGGAGAAAAGTGGAGAAATAAAATTGGATTTTTCTTGATTTTATTTTATTTTATCCCTATGCTACAACACATAAAAAGCTAATATTTTTTTCTCAAAAAAATTACTCCAAAGTGAAAAAACGGCTTAAGCGCGCAAGCTTACTTTGGTTTCACCTAACTAGGAAAAAAATTTTATGGAAATCCGAGGGGGTGCATTTTCGGTGACTATCCCTTTAAATTAGAAAAATTTTTTGAGCTTGAAACAATTGAAATTTTTACTTTAATTGTCTGCAGCAACCACATAATATGGATTAAACTAGAAAACTAACAGCAGTTAAATCAAATATTGGTCATTATATTACATCATTGCTCGATAAGAGGCTGGGCGCTACCGCTCCGCTAGCCGAATTACAAATCATTGCATGTCCCATTACATCAGTACATGCACCTTTAGATTACGCCAAGGGCATAATCATTTGATAAAAGCTATTTTAAAACAACCCACCATGGTGTTTGTTTTTAATTAATATTCACCATGGCCAATTTTTCACACGAAATGAGAAATAAAATGAGAAGGCATACCTGGGATGACAAGTCCGCAGAGGAGGAGGAGGGAGAGAAGGTGTCGGTGGGGAAGGAGAGTCATCCTAGGGGGAGTGAGGTGAGGGGGGTGCGTCAGCTGAGCTGTGCTGGGCTGCAGGTGCTGAGCCCGGCCGCAGCGCTGCTAATGACCTTCCTAGGCTTCCTCTCTGCGCCCTCTTTTTCTGCAAAAAACACCCAAACTCCCGCCTCATTCCTTCCCAAACAACGCCGTCAGCGCTCTCCTCTCCAACTCAAGCTCCTCATTCACCTCTACGATTTGCCTGGCTAAGCACTAGAAAGTTTAAATGGGCGACGCTGGAAGGAGTGGAAGCAGAGCCGCCGGCAAATCCGGGCTATTAATCAGTGGACGGCAGCTAACAAGGAGGGGAAGAGGAGGGGGAGGAGGGCGCTGGGAGTGGGCGGCCTTCTTTTTCCTAGCCCAGCCCTTACAGAGACAAATCTGTGCCCAGTTGTTAGCGCCGGGCCGCAGAGCGCAAAAAGGTGCGCTGCAGGGGCGGAAGGAAGGAAGGGAGAATAGAAGCCTGCCTCTCCCGCCTGTTGCCTGAGATATGGCCCCGGGGCCTCCTTGGAAGATCCCATGAACTTTTTCCTCACCCACTCTAAGTCCCCTCTTTCCCTCTACCCTCTTCACCTTCATACGCTAACTGACCCACAAATGCCGCCTCTCTAAAATGCAGCTTAGAATTGAGGAAACTACTCCAAAAAGGTAAAGCAACTATGCAACACGTGATAGCAAGAAGTGGAAGAAAAATTAGTCGGTGATAGGAGGAGGGAGAGGAAAGGGTATTTGCAGGCAGGGAGTAAGAAGCAGCGTGTGCTAGTGGTGAAAGCGGAGTAGGGCAGGGCTAGTAGGAGTCGCTGGGCAGGGCTGGGCAGGAAGAGGGTGCGTCCTTTGGGGGCCAAAACAGCTTGCCGCAGAAAAAATATATAACCCCGCCTATAGCTTAGCAGTGGGGGAAAGATCTGCTGGGGAAAGAGGTCAGATGGGGAGAGGAAGGGGGGAGGGGGAAGTAGCTGGGCTGAGCTGCTGAGGAGAGCGGGGGGCATAAGTTGGGGGTTGATGCTGTGCATCTTGGGCCCGCCAGCGCCCTTCCGTCTGTTCATGTCAAGGATGGCCACCCCCACCCCCCTCGCCCCTCCTCCAAGGACTCCAGAGGCCTCCTAGTCCCTCGAGCACACAAACTCTCCCTCCTGGCTACAACTGGCCACGGCACAGCAGACACCCCCCGCGCCTGCCCCCTCCTCTACACCCCCCTCCTCCAGCCCCCTCCCTCAACAGTCCGCCCCCCCCTTACTGTACGCCAGCAGGGCCCCCTAGGCGAAATCTGGCTTTCCACATTTGATTGCTCTTTAGCGGGAGGAGTGGCCCTACTTTGTGAAAGAGTGCCGAAGGGCTGCTTCACTCCACACGCCTCTTTCCTTCCCTCGGCCGACAGAGCAGCAATCCGCTTCACACCCACTCCAATTATTCTACGCGTCCAGGCTGGGTCTCTGGCGGGGGATGACGCAAGGCCATATGGAAGGGAGTGTGGAAAACAGCTCTGTGGAGGGCTGGACGGGGCTGGCTGGCTGTGCGAGAGGGGATGAGTAAGGGAGCGGCTGGCGATGAGGAGAGGGGGGGGGAAGAGGCCAGGAAATGCGAAGAGGAGTGTAAAAGGGGAGCTGGGAGGCGCGGGAGTGCGAGGCGAGCTTGTGGAGGGGCGGGCAGGGCTTGGAGAGGTTGGGGGAGGGAGGAGAGAGGAGGAGAGGAGAGCCTGCTGCCCAGACCCGCCAAGCCCCGCTATGAGCCTCTACGCGCCAAAAAACCACACCCGCCCATCAATTTCCGCGTCTTTCCAGCTTCGCGCCCCCCCAGCCTTCAGCACTCCACACTTCCGAAAACAACCCCCGCATATCACCCCGCTGCTCTTCAAAAGTGGGCCGATCATGCCGTCCTGCCATCGGCAGAGAACTCCGGAGGCCCGGGCACTAAGAAGCTGTGGCAAAGGGGCTTTTAGGGATGGCTTGAAAAAAGGGCAAGAGAGCCCTCCGAGAAGGTGCTCTGCTGAGGGCTGGCGGGGCACAAAGAAAGCTTTATGGCCCCGCTCTCTCTGGGCAGGGGGCCAAGGGCTATCGGCCAGTTGTAGGGAGCGGCGGGCGGGAGAGGGGGGTAGGGGCGGTAGGTTGAGAGGGCTGCTGTGCTCTGTTCTGTCCCATTTGTTGCTGGCTGAAGTCGAGAGACAGGAGGGGCCAAGTGGCTGGAGGAACGCGGCTCTCTCTATCGCCCCAGCTGACCAAGACGGATGAGCCCTCGTCCCCCTTCACCAGCCTCACTTTCCACGCCCTTCAATTGCTTCCTCAACACCTTCTTTCCCTTTCTTTCGCTCCAAGCAAAGCAAGTACAAGCAGACCCGGCTAAACTAGCGAGAAACGAATTCATTTTTGACTCTTGCAGGAAAACTTGTCCTGGATAAGATCACGAATTTGCTCCAGATGAAGGTGCTCCAGGGCACCGCAGAGCAGAAGAGCAAACGATGGAAGACCTGAAATTTCTTTTTACACTATGAAGTGATAAGTTGCTGCTGAACCCAGGAGGAGAGCGATGTATGCGCCGGACGCTAGCAACGCATCTGACCACTAAAATTGAAGTGAACTCAGCTATTGGACTTGAACACAAGTGCTTTGCATTTAAAATTCTCTCTCAGCCCCTTTGAGAAGAAGGAATGAGGGAGGATAAGGGGGGGGGGGAAGACCGTGTGTGAGTAGGTTTCAGACGCGATCCAGTGCTCGATCTGGTCAAAGAAGACCTCCACTAGGGCGTCCTTCTCCAACTCGCCCAGGTCTGAGAAGCTGCTGGTCACGTCGAACCTTGGATGGGAAGTTTAGGCTGAGGACTAGCAGAAGGAAAGGGGGTAGTACTTGTCCTCAGTGCAGGGAGGTGGGCAGAAGCAGGCCTGACCCCAGGGCACCTCCCGCAGTTCCCTCACTATGGTTCGCAGGCAATACGCTCAATTCCCGCTTCATACACCCTGAAGCTGCCTTCTAACGGAGAGAGACACCTTCAAGCTGGTTTCTCAGCTGATCACAGACATGCTGCTCTGGTGGCAGCGGATAGCCGGGGTCCCCGCATCCACACTCGTCCAAAATGCTGCCCTAACTTGGCCCATTCTCTCAGCCTGAATGAGAGCGTTAAATCCAGCTGAACTGACCTGATAGCAGCTGCGAATGCAGGCCTGAGATTGCAGGCTCATCAAACTGATTGGGTGTGAAGCTTAGTAAACCTCTGAGGAGTAGTTGTAGCCGGCGTAGAAGTGGGGCTGGAAGCTTGGCAGGCAATTCACGGCCTCTTCATTGTAGATGCGCATGATGCGCCTCTGGAAAAATTCTGGAGCCTCCGCTGAGAAGTGGGTGGATAAAGGTTGGACCCTGCGCAGGGCAAAGGAGGCAATGGTGCCGGGGCGTAGGAGGAGGGCGGAGGTGTCCGCGAATGGGAAGTGGAGCCGTTCGTGGAGCACCAGACGTAGCACCCCTTCCTCCACGGCGTCTGTATTCAAGTTGGAGGCTGGTGGAGATAAATGTACTCCTAGAGGGTCAAAAGAAGGTGGATGAGATGTTGACCGGTGTGGACGCGAAGTCGCAGGCCGTGCTGGGGTCCGGTGCGGGCGGAGTACATGGTATAGTCGGGGCGGTAGGTGAAGCAGGTGCTTTCCCCGCCCTTTGTGGTGGGCTGGATGAAGTCACTAAAGGACAAAAATGATGGCCTTCATGAGGAGGAAGGAGGAGAAGCTAGTGACCGATGAAGGAGGTCGCAGTTCCGCCCCGCGAACGAGCAAGCGCCTAGCAGATCTTCCTTCTTCACTTCTTTTGCAGGAGCAACCGTCGTGCTTGCTTCATCAAGATCATAGGTCTAAGGCAGTCAATTGTATGTAAGAAGAAGAAATGTCCGTAGCACTGGAGCTAGAGGGACCTTTATTGGGGCGGCCTTGAGGCTGATAGTGGCATTGGTGCCTGGACGTCGAGGCGGCGGCAGAGTCTTCTTCCAGAGACGCGGAATCTCGAAGCCCGACCAAGCAATGCACAGATATTCTTTAAATACCTCATTCTTTTGCCGGCCCCAATCGGGGCGAGTGGCCAAAGCGCTGTTAACTGTTAGGGCAAAAGCAGCTCATGTGGATTTTCTCCTCCGCACGAGGGCCTTGTGGGCAGAAGCCTTCTTCGTTGCAAGTTGTGCAGAATTTCTTCTCCCATTTGGGGACCTGGGAGAGGGAGCTAGTAAGGGAAGGGAAGGGAAGGGAGCTAGTAAGGGAAGGGAAGGGAGCTAGTGAGGGGAAGGAAGGGGATAGGAAGGGGACTTTGTTGCAGGGCCAGGCATCGCCGGTGAGGCGTGAGTAGGCGCAGAGGCACCAGTCATCCGCACTGATTGACGCTGGCTGAGTGGCCATTCGACGACAGAACTCCTGACCAGGCAGACAGTGACAGTTGCTGTAGGCCACTTCGAACAGGATCTCAAACAAATGCCTCTTTTTCTAGCTCCTGCTGTGCTGGACAACTTTCTCATCCTTTGCCGCCCTACGGAAGCGTCGCATCTGCAAAAACTACAAATTATCCAGTGGCGAATTCAATCGAACTGAACAATGTTTGTGGCGCTAAAAATAGTTGATTTTTTAGTCACTCGTTATCTGAGAAAAACATGTTAGCTTATTTTGTTTTTTAAAATTATATATCAATGTTTAAAATTATTTGTCATTTAACATAAATCTTGATGCAGCATACTTTGAATGAATTAAAATGGAATTATGTAGCCGAGAAGGGGTTACTAAACCTCACAGGGGTTGAAAGAAACCTCTCGAGATTCATCCCAATTGTCGCCCACCTCCGTTGCAGCTTTTGATGTGCAGATGCTCACTGAAGGGAACTCAGCTAGTTGTCCTTCCGTCTAAAGAAATCCCTGCCTTTCTTTTAGAGCTTCTTTGTACCAAAGCAAAAGGGCCACGGGAGATATTTGAGCTTGAAATGAGCCATATCTTGTTATCTAAACTTTTGGCTTTATCACAGCTAAGCTTAATCACAATATTCACAAAAACATATTTCTGAGAACAAAAATTTTTCTTCTTAAAATATTCATTCCGGCACCTATGAATATGAAATAAAGAATAAATTAAAAAATGTGGTTCAATTTTTTGGACAACCTGGATGTGAAAGCGAGTGCTATCGCTGAAAAGGACGGCTTGGATGCGTATGGTGATGAAGTAGACGATGAAAGGGGCGGCGATGCAGCAGAGCAAGAGCCAAGCCGCCGTTAGCTTACGGTCCCAGATGGAGTCTTTCACCAGCTCCCGAACTCTGTCCAAGCATCCACTTTGAAAGAGGCTACTTGCTGGGTATCGGCCAACTGTTCAAGCTCCTTCCGCTTGTGAGAAGGATGAGAATGGGTGGGGCTGGTGGGTGAAGCGAGGGAGGGGTTTATGCCGGACTCCACGGAGCGGTGGGCGCTGATGCCGCGAGAGGAGTGCCCGCTGCCCTGCCGTCGAAGACTCCCATTCCTTCAATGGCCCCATATCGCAGTATCATTTTTTTCTTCCTAAAACCCCTCAAATGGCTAGGTGGACAGCGGGCTTTAGATTTAGAATACGTGCATTTTGGCAATGAGAGGTGAGACCGAAAGCTATTGCGGCGTTCAGGGTTAGGTTCAGGAGTGAGAGATCGTGTCTGGTGGTGATGGTGATGTTGGTGTGGTTGGTGGAAGTTGGTGGTGCGCAGGGCCTCTTCGTAGGCGTAGGCTTGCTGAGCCTGGCGCCTATGGTGGCGCAGACTGCTATGCCGCCCTGTCCACTCCCCACTCCCTCCTGGCCTACAATGCCACTCTTATTAGTTGCCCCTCCTCTCCATTCTCATTAGTTGCATCATATTTTGTATCGTTTTTTCATTATGATTCTTCGATAGCAACCGGGGACGAATCGGTGACAGCAAAGCAAAATTTTTAGAAGTTCGTGATCACATAGGAATGAAAACCCGTTTGGGACTCAGAATGACATATTGGGGAATACTCTTCCAGTCATACACGCAGCATTGGGGCCATCAGAGCCATTATGGGTGGATTTTGTCTGAGATCATTTGTGAGAGATCTCCAGTCAAAGTGAGTGTAACGAAAATTGCAAAGAAGGCGTGGAATAGTGAAGTGGTGAAAGCGGAAGAGATCGCTAACACAATGAGAGAAAGGCCTTTTCTCGCTGTCTGCATGGAGTGGATGGTGTAGGGCGATGTAAGAGATGTAACCGGAGATCAAAGGAAGCACTGCGCTTCCGCCGCCGCCTCGCCTCGTCTATGCATTGCGTCGCTTGTGGCTGGGGGGACAGGCAATCCGTGGATCGAAAGGCCTGCATAGACGAGCGGACAGCTTTCTTGTTTTTCCTTCACCAGCTTTTGAGATTGGCACAAAAGGCTACTGGTGGTCACCTGCTACTGACCGATGCATGGCTCACTTGCATGCCGGATGTCCTCTTTGTCTTTTCCTGGAATTGAAAGGGTCCCGTGCCCCGTTTTTTATGCAAAAGGCTGCCTTTTAGGAGGAAGTAAGTTGTTTTGCTAGAACAAAGAAGATGGCACATGGTTCATATGTTAGAGTAAATATGTTGGTTAATGGCTTCCTTCCTACATATGATTAGGAGAAACTGACAATAAAACATTTTAATTTGTCTTCCGGCAAATGATGCAGATTGTCACGTGATGCACTTTACCTCTGGCTTTGCGGAAAGCAAACAAACAAAAACGCGGTCTTATCATTGGTCTCTGCACGTCCTGTTGCCATTAATAAGACTTTGCAGCAATGATGACATGTCATCTTCTTGTTGAACTTGGTTAGAAGTAAGAGGCGTTTTTTGACAGAAGCGAGAATTGAGGACTAAATTTTTTGAAATTTGTTTTCTGTGCGCTTGTTTTGAATATCAATAAATTTTTCATTAGTTTGATCGATATGCAGAAATGGACCCACAGCATGGACCCAATGCTTCAATTTACTTGTTGAGTTGAGGTGATAATTTATAATTTCACAATAAAAATGAACTAAAAAAAGGTTGGTGTGATTGCATTCAATTTTTTTTCAAAATTCCAATCAAACCTTTTTTAGAAACGCACAGAAGACTTCTTTGCAATTAAAGTTTTCCCAAGAATGCCTACAGTAGGTTTTTTTGCAATTTACAGAAAGTTTTGCATCTTATTCGCGCTTTCCAGAAGTGGGTCTATTCAGTGTTCCAGCTTTCAAGGACTTCTCACCAGCACGCGTCGTTCTAGAGGGTGCGCCACCAGAGGATGTGAGAATATCTACGCTTGCAGCATTGCAGCGTGCCCCTTCATTCACTTTCTTTTTCCCCACAGCGTCTAGCTTGACCTACCAGATGCCTAGCACAGAACCAGGACATTCCTTCCAACCGCACAGACTGTTAAACTGTTAGACTCGCCTTTCCGTTATTGCATAGTATTTTCTCGCGCAAGCTTTGCTGGGTTTTGCATCATAGTTGAGGCGGTCTGAGCGTAGGAGGCTTAACGAGGCAGTGGCCTTGCAAAAACCGGCCTTATCAGAAGTCACGTGTTGTTGTGCTCTATCAGACCATCCTAGCCGGGCCCAGTTACTCTCCTCTGCTCTGCCTTCTGTTCCGCAGTCTTTTGCTTTACGCACTTTGCTTAAAGGGCTGTCATTTGACATTTACCATTGTCGCAATGCGTTACGCTGGCGATTTGTCAAAAAGGACCATTTCAGTTATTGCCCCCTTTCAGTCTCGCCGCGCCTCAATGAGCAAAATATGTTGAAGAATATTTAATCAAGTTGGAATTTAGCTTTTCGTGGATTTTTCTCTTCAATTATTTTTAAACGGTGCTAAAATTAGGAAAGGATAAGAAAACCAAAAGTATGGCGTCTAGTCTTTGAATTGGCAAGGATTTGCAAGAATCAAAAAGAATGTTGCGCCGAGCTGGGTGTTTGAGCAGTGCGCTTCGATTAGCGCCCCAGCAACAGAGCCAGCGAGGCCTCGTACTGGGCCCTCAAACTCCCGGTTCCTTCCTCCCTCACCTTCTGTCGTTCTGTCGTCTGAGAAGATGCGCAAGAGGCGGAGATTGGCAGAGGATGCAGCGCTGCCGATGGAGCAGCAGCTGAACCCCTCATTCTTCAAGATGGTGGAGTTCTTCGTACGGAAGGGTGCCCGCATCGTGGAGAAGGAGATCGTCGACGCCCTCGGCGAGAAAGTCGCCGACCGCCGCGGCCGCACCAAACAATTCGTCCGCGGCATCATGCACTCCATCTCCGTCCCCTTTTCCATCCCTCTCCTCCTCCTCCCTCAACGCCCCTCAATGCTTGCAGTCCGTGCAAGACATGCTCTACATCAGCTTCCCGCTGAAGAGGGACAACGGGGAGTACGAGATGATCGAAGCCTGGCGAGCGCAGCACTCCTCCCACCGCTCACCCACCAAAGGCGGTTCCCACTCCCTTCTTTCACTACCCCACCCTCTTCCACTCATCCCTCCCCCCACCCTGGCTAGGCATCCGCTTCAGCCTGGATGTGAACGAGGACGAGGTGAAAGCCCTGTCCGCCCTCATGACCTACAAATGCTCCATGGTCACTTCTTCTCTGGCCCAGAGAGGCGGGAGTGCTTAGAGCTTTGGAAGCTGAAGGTGTCGGTTCCGTTCGGCGGGGCGAAGGGCGGCGTGAGGATCGACCCCAACAAGCATTCCCCCAACGAGCTGGAGCGGATCTGCCGACGCCTGTGCATGGAGTTTGCCAAGAAGGGCTTCCTAGGCGAGCCCACTTGCTCACCACCCCTTTCAGCCTAGAAGGAAGAGAGTACTGGGAATTGAAGGGCCGGGCGTGGATGTGCCTGCGCCGGACATGGGTACGGGGGAGCGGGAGATGGCCTGGATCGCAGATCACTATGAGAAAACCATTGGCTTCAATGAGAAGGATGCCGCGGCCTGTGTCACCGGCAAACCCATCGTCATGGGCGGCATCCACGGGCGCGTCTCTGCCACCGGACGAGTACTCCCACCTCCTCCCTTCCATCCCCATTTAAACTTCCACTGCTGCTTTCCAGGGTGTCTGTGAGGGAACTTCGCATTTCGTCAACAGCGCGGAGTGGATGGACAAAGTGGGACTCACGCCTGGCTTCAAGGACAAAACCTTCATTGTCCAGGTTCCCTTCCCCCCGCCCGCAACTAACTGAGGGAGAAATAAAGAAGGGAGAATACATTCTAGGGCTTTGGCAATGTAGGCCTACACTGCATGCGCTACTTCACACGCGGAGGGGCCCGGTGTATCGGGGTGCTGGAGAGGGACGGGGCCATCTTCAACCCCAAAGGCATCGACCCCAAGGACCTGGAGACCCACTTCCTCAAAGTCTATCTCTACTCCATCTCACGCTCCATCTCCCTCAGCCATCCCTGCCTTTTCAGACGGGCTCCATCACGGGCTTCCATGGCAACGGGACTGAGGCCTATGCGAGCAAGAATCCCATTGACATCCTCTACGAGCCCTGCGACATCCTCATCCCAGCCGCCATCGAGAAGAGCATCCACGCCGAGAACGCACATAAGATTAAGGCCAAGGTGCGAAGGTGAATATGGAGGAGAGGTTGCGGATGGCTGAGGGCTGGCAGATCATCCCGGAGGCGGCAAACGGGCCGGTGACGCCGGCAGCGGACAAGATCCTCCAGGCCACTGGGGTGCTGATCATCCCCGACCTCTTCATCAACGCCGGCGGTGTCACCGTCTCCTACTTCGAGTGGCTCAAGAACCTCAATCACGTTTCCTACGGGCGCCTCACCTTCAAGTACGAGCGGGAGTCCAATGAGCTTCTTCTCGGTACCTTACTCCTTCTTTCCTTTCACCCTCACTCCCTGTCCCTCCTACCTTTCATTCATCCTTCCAGCCTCCGTGGCTGACTCCATTTCCAAGAGCCTCAACAAGAACATTCGCGTCCAGCCCATCCCCGAATTCGCCAACCGAATCGCTGTTCTCATCCTGCTGAAATGAATGGGATGAGACTGTCATTGACATTTTGCCAGGGCGCTTCGGAGAAAGACATAGTGAACTCGGGTCTGGCCTTCACCATGGAGCATGGGGCACGGGCCATCATGGAGTCTGCCAAGAAATACGATCTAGGTTCTTTCTCCCCCCCCCTTCCCCCATGGGCACTCACGAAGGCAGCACCGTTGAGGACTGGATATTCGCACTGCCGCCTATGCAACAAGCATAGAGCGCATCTACTCCACCTACAACGCCGGTGGCTACCTCTTCCACTGATGCATACTGCCACGATACCTTTATACCTTCCTACATTTTGCCTACTTTGCATTCATGCTAGGGCACTCTCTAGCCATTTGTTTTGTATCCTCCTACCTGCACAGCCGTGTGAAACCCTTCGCTAGCTCAGGAGCTGTCTTTGTTCTCTACTACTAGTGGGCAAGTAGTGGGAACAATTTAGTCGGGAATTAAAGGCCAAAATGTCTCTCATCTTAACAATCAATGATCTGACAAATTGAGCATCCGACAAGTGCCGGTCATTACAAGAGTCAAGAGCTGGCCATAATTCAGGGCCTACCGTAAGAAAGCAGCCATTCCAGGCAGCGATGGCCCACTCTCTCAGCTGCTCTGATACTGCGCAAACGGGGGAGGAAAGATAGGCTGGCAGAGTGAGTGAGTGAGGCTGGGCCAGAGAGAGAGAGAGAGTGGTTCACGTGCGTAGGAATGTGGGTCAGACAGGGCGGAGGTGGGTTGGCGGGGGAGGGGCGATGAGCGAGGCTCTGCTCCGGGCCCTCAAGGCCGGCGCCGCCCTCTCAACCCTCCGCCAGCTACTCGCCCACGCCGGGGATCCCAGCCAGCCTGCCCCAGGCCAGCCCTCTTCGCTCCGTTGGCTCCTCTTTTCAGCTCAAGGGAGAGTGGATTGGAGTGTAATGCTGTGACCTTGCAGTGTACACGGTGCGCTATGCATCGGAGCGCTGGGACGTGTTGTTGCTGCTGCTGCGTGGGACGCCGCGCGAGGGTCTGGACCGCCGCGATGAGTGGGGCAGGGCACCCTTGCACTACGCTGCCGATGCTGGCTGCCCTCAGCTTATAGCCCTACTCATCGGAGCAGGTCCTTCCTTTTTGGGGGTGCATTCATTTACGCAATGTTGTGAATCTGGCGTGAATCCAGCAACACTTGTCAAGAATGACTGAAGTGATTGAAGCAAGAAGAAGTGATTGAAGGAGCAGAGATGAACATCAGCGATGCGGAGGGCGTGAGTCCATTGCACCTGGCAGTGAGTGGGCAGAGAGAAGAGGCGGTGCGAACGCTGCTGCGCTTCGGGGCCAAGCCCTCCACCCGGACCTTGGCTTGCTAGTAGGAGGCCTTAGATGGAGTTTGTGAGAACTGGGAAGAGGCATAGTGGATGTTGAGTGAGAAGGTGACGGCGCTGCACATGGCCGCTTCGAGAGGCCTCACTGCCATGGCTCACATGCTCATTGCTGCCGGCGCCAAACTCAACTCTCTCGACGTCAAAGAGCAGGTCATCAATCACTCCATTCCCTTTGCCCTCTCTACCTGAGAAGGTGACGGCGCTGCACATGGCCGCTTCGAGAGGCCTCACTGCCATGGCTCACATGCTCCTGGCTGCCGGCGCCAAACTCAACTCTCTCGACGTCAAAGAGCAGGTCATCAATCACTCCATTCCCTTTGCCCTCTCTACCTGAGAAGGTGACGGCGCTGCACATGGCCGCTTCGAGAGGCCTCACTGCCATGGCTCACATGCTCATTGCTGCCGGCGCCAAACTCAACTCTCTCGACGTCAAAGAGCAGGTCATCAATCACTCCATTCCCTTTGCCCTCTCTACCTGAGAAGGTGACGGCGCTGCACATGGCCGCTTCGAGAGGCCTCACTGCCATGGCTCACATGCTCCTGGCTGCCGGCGCCAAACTCAACTCTCTCGACGTCAAAGAGCAGGTCATCAATCACTCCATTCCCTTTGCCCTCTCTACCTGAGAAGGTGACGGCGCTGCACATGGCCGCTTCGAGAGGCCTCACTGCCATGGCTCACATGCTCCTGGCTGCCGGCGCCAAACTCAACTCTCTCGACGTCAAAGAGCAGGTCATCAATCACTCCATTCCCTTTGCCCTCTCTACCTGAGAAGGTGACGGCGCTGCACATGGCCGCTTCGAGAGGCCTCACTGCCATGGCTCACATGCTCCTGGCTGCTGGCGCCAAACTCAACTCTCTCGACGTCAAAGAGCAGGTCATCAATCACTCCATTCCCTTTGCCCTCTCTACCTGAGAAGGTGACGGCGCTGCACATGGCCGCTTCGAGAGGCCTCACTGCCATGGCTCACATGCTCCTGGCTGCTGGCGCCAAACTCAACTCTCTCGACGTCAAAGAGCAGGTCATCAATCACTCCATTCCCTTTGCCCTCTCTACCTGAGAAGGTGACGGCGCTGCACATGGCCGCTTCGAGAGGCCTCACTGCCATGGCTCACATGCTCCTGGCTGCCGGCGCCAAACTCAACTCTCTCGACGTCAAAGAGCAGGTCATCAATCACTCCATTCCCTTTGCCCTCTCTACCTGAGAAGGTGACGGCGCTGCACATGGCCGCTTCGAGAGGCCTCACTGCCATGGCTTACATGCTCCTGGCTGCCGGCGCCAAACTCAACTCTCTCGACGTCAAAGAGCAGGTCATCAATCACTCCATTCCCTTTGCCCTCTCTACCTGAGAAGGTGACGGCGCTGCACATGGCCGCTTCGAGAGGCCTCACTGCCATGGCTCACATGCTCCTGGCTGCCGGCGCCAAACTCAACTCTCTCGACGTCAAAGAGCAGGTCATCAATCACTCCATTCCCTTTGCCCTCTCTACCTGAGAAGGTGACGGCGCTGCACATGGCCGCTTCGAGAGGCCTCACTGCCATGGCTCACATGCTCCTGGCTGCCGGCGCCAAACTCAACTCTCTCGACGTCAAAGAGCAGGTCATCAATCACTCCATTCCCTTTGCCCTCTCTACCTGAGAAGGTGACGGCGCTGCACATGGCCGCTTCGAGAGGCCTCACTGCCATGGCTCACATGCTCCTGGCTGCCGGCGCCAAACTCAACTCTCTCGACGTCAAAGAGCAGGTCATCAATCACTCCATTCCCTTTGCCCTCTCTACCTGAGAAGGTGACGGCGCTGCACATGGCCGCTTCGAGAGGCCTCACTGCCATGGCTCACATGCTCATTGCTGCCGGCGCCAAACTCAACTCTCTCGACGTCAAAGAGCAGGTCATCAATCACTCCATTCCCTTTGCCCTCTCTACCTGAGAAGGTGACGGCGCTGCACATGGCCGCTTCGAGAGGCCTCACTGCCATGGCTCACATGCTCCTGGCTGCCGGCGCCAAACTCAACTCTCTCGACGTCAAAGAGCAGGTCATCAATCACTCCATTCCCTTTGCCCTCTCTACCTGAGAAGGTGACGGCGCTGCACATGGCCGCTTCGAGAGGCCTCACTGCCATGGCTCACATGCTCCTGGCTGCCGGCGCCAAACTCAACTCTCTCGACGTCAAAGAGCAGGTCATCAATCACTCCATTCCCTTTGCCCTCTCTACCTGAGAAGGTGACGGCGCTGCACATGGCCGCTTCGAGAGGCCTCACTGCCATGGCTCACATGCTCCTGGCTGCCGGCGCCAAACTCAACTCTCTCGACGTCAAAGAGCAGGTCATCAATCACTCCATTCCCTTTGCCCTCTCTACCTGAGAAGGTGACGGCGCTGCACATGGCCGCTTCGAGAGGCCTCACTGCCATGGCTCACATGCTCCTGGCTGCCGGCGCCAAACTCAACTCTCTCGACGTCAAAGAGCAGGTCATCAATCACTCCATTCCCTTTGCCCTCTCTACCTGAGAAGGTGACGGCGCTGCACATGGCCGCTTCGAGAGGCCTCACTGCCATGGCTCACATGCTCCTGGCTGCCGGCGCCAAACTCAACTCTCTCGACGTCAAAGAGCAGGTCATCAATCACTCCATTCCCTTTGCCCTCTCTACCTGAGAAGGTGACGGCGCTGCACATGGCCGCTTCGAGAGGCCTCACTGCCATGGCTCACATGCTCCTGGCTGCCGGCGCCAAACTCAACTCTCTCGACGTCAAAGAGCAGGTCATCAATCACTCCATTCCCTTTGCCCTCTCTACCTGAGAAGGTGACGGCGCTGCACATGGCCGCTTCGAGAGGCCTCACTGCCATGGCTCACATGCTCCTGGCTGCCGGCGCCAAACTCAACTCTCTCGACGTCAAAGAGCAGGTCATCAATCACTCCATTCCCTTTGCCCTCTCTACCTGAGAAGGTGACGGCGCTGCACATGGCCGCTTCGAGAGGCCTCACTGCCATGGCTTACATGCTCCTGGCTGCCGGCGCCAAACTCAACTCTCTCGACGTCAAAGAGCAGGTCATCAATCACTCCATTCCCTTTGCCCTCTCTACCTGAGAAGGTGACGGCGCTGCACATGGCCGCTTCGAGAGGCCTCACTGCCATGGCTCACATGCTCCTGGCTGCCGGCGCCAAACTCAACTCTCTCGACGTCAAAGAGCAGGTCATCAATCACTCCATTCCCTTTGCCCTCTCTACCTGAGAAGGTGACGGCGCTGCACATGGCCGCTTCGAGAGGCCTCACTGCCATGGCTCACATGCTCCTGGCTGCCGGCGCCAAACTCAACTCTCTCGACGTCAAAGAGCAGGTCATCAATCACTCCATTCCCTTTGCCCTCTCTACCTGAGAAGGTGACGGCGCTGCACATGGCCGCTTCGAGAGGCCTCACTGCCATGGCTCACATGCTCCTGGCTGCCGGCGCCAAACTCAACTCTCTCGACGTCAAAGAGCAGGTCATCAATCACTCCATTCCCTTTGCCCTCTCTACCTGAGAAGGTGACGGCGCTGCACATGGCCGCTTCGAGAGGCCTCACTGCCATGGCTCACATGCTCCTGGCTGCCGGCGCCAAACTCAACTCTCTCGACGTCAAAGAGCAGGTCATCAATCACTCCATTCCCTTTGCCCTCTCTACCTGAGAAGGTGACGGCGCTGCACATGGCCGCTTCGAGAGGCCTCACTGCCATGGCTCACATGCTCCTGGCTGCTGGCGCCAAACTCAACTCTCTCGACGTCAAAGAGCAGGTCATCAATCACTCCATTCCCTTTGCCCTCTCTTCCTGAGAAGGTGACGGCGCTGCACATGGCCGCTTCGAGAGGCCTCACTGCCATGGCTCACATGCTCCTGGCTGCCGGCGCCAAACTCAACTCTCTCGACGTCAAAGAGCAGGTCATCAATCACTCCATTCCCTTTGCCCTCTCTACCTGAGAAGGTGACGGCGCTGCACATGGCCGCTTCGAGAGGCCTCACTGCCATGGCTCACATGCTCCTGGCTGCCGGCGCCAAACTCAACTCTCTCGACGTCAAAGAGCAGGTCATCAATCACTCCATTCCCTTTGCCCTCTCTACCTGAGAAGGTGACGGCGCTGCACATGGCCGCTTCGAGAGGCCTCACTGCCATGGCTCACATGCTCCTGGCTGCCGGCGCCAAACTCAACTCTCTCGACGTCAAAGAGCAGGTCATCAATCACTCCATTCCCTTTGCCCTCTCTACCTGAGAAGGTGACGGCGCTGCACATGGCCGCTTCGAGAGGCCTCACTGCCATGGCTCACATGCTCCTGGCTGCCGGCGCCAAACTCAACTCTCTCGACGTCAAAGAGCAGGTCATCAATCACTCCATTCCCTTTGCCCTCTCTACCTGAGAAGGTGACGGTGCTGCACATGGCCGCTTCGAGAGGCCTCACTGCCATGGCTCACATGCTCCTGGCTGCCGGCGCCAAACTCAACTCTCTCGACGTCAAAGAGCAGGTCATCAATCACTCCATTCCCTTTGCCCTCTCTACCTGAGAAGGTGACGGCGCTGCACATGGCCGCTTCGAGAGGCCTCACTGCCATGGCTCACATGCTCCTGGCTGCCGGCGCCAAACTCAACTCTCTCGACGTCAAAGAGCAGGTCATCAATCACTCCATTCCCTTTGCCCTCTCTACCTGAGAAGGTGACGGCGCTGCACATGGCCGCTTCGAGAGGCCTCACTGCCATGGCTCACATGCTCCTGGCTGCCGGCGCCAAACTCAACTCTCTCGACGTCAAAGAGCAGGTCATCAATCACTCCATTCCCTTTGCCCTCTCTACCTGAGAAGGTGACGGCGCTGCACATGGCCGCTTCGAGAGGCCTCACTGCCATGGCTCACATGCTCCTGGCTGCCGGCGCCAAACTCAACTCTCTCGACGTCAAAGAGCAGGTCATCAATCACTCCATTCCCTTTGCCCTCTCTACCTGAGAAGGTGACGGCGCTGCACATGGCCGCTTCGAGAGGCCTCACTGCCATGGCTCACATGCTCCTGGCTGCCGGCGCCAAACTCAACTCTCTCGACGTCAAAGAGCAGGTCATCAATCACTCCATTCCCTCTGCCCTCTCTACCTGAGAAGGTGACGGCGCTGCACATGGCCGCTTCGAGAGGCCTCACTGCCATGGCTCACATGCTCCTGGCTGCCGGCGCCAAACTCAACTCTCTCGACGTCAAAGAGCAGGTCATCAATCACTCCATTCCCTTTGCCCTCTCTACCTGAGAAGGTGACGGCGCTGCACATGGCCGCTTCGAGAGGCCTCACTGCCATGGCTCACATGCTCCTGGCTGCCGGCGCCAAACTCAACTCTCTCGACGTCAAAGAGCAGGTCATCAATCACTCCATTCCCTTTGCCCTCTCTACCTGAGAAGGTGACGGCGCTGCACATGGCCGCTTCGAGAGGCCTCACTGCCATGGCTCACATGCTCCTGGCTGCCGGCGCCAAACTCAACTCTCTCGACGTCAAAGAGCAGGTCATCAATCACTCCATTCCCTTTGCCCTCTCTACCTGAGAAGGTGACGGCGCTGCACATGGCCGCTTCGAGAGGCCTCACTGCCATGGCTCACATGCTCCTGGCTGCCGGCGCCAAACTCAACTCTCTCGACGTCAAAGAGCAGGTCATCAATCACTCCATTCCCTTTGCCCTCTCTACCTGAGAAGGTGACGGCGCTGCACATGGCCGCTTCGAGAGGCCTCACTGCCATGGCTCACATGCTCCTGGCTGCCGGCGCCAAACTCAACTCTCTCGACGTCAAAGAGCAGGTCATCAATCACTCCATTCCCTTTGCCCTCTCTACCTGAGAAGGTGACGGCGCTGCACATGGCCGCTTCGAGAGGCCTCACTGCCATGGCTCACATGCTCCTGGCTGCCGGCGCCAAACTCAACTCTCTCGACGTCAAAGAGCAGGTCATCAATCACTCCATTCCCTTTGCCCTCTCTACCTGAGAAGGTGACGGCGCTGCACATGGCCGCTTCGAGAGGCCTCACTGCCATGGCTCACATGCTCCTGGCTGCCGGCGCCAAACTCAACTCTCTCGACGTCAAAGAGCAGGTCATCAATCACTCCATTCCCTTTGCCCTCTCTACCTGAGAAGGTGACGGCGCTGCACATGGCCGCTTCGAGAGGCCTCACTGCCATGGCTCACATGCTCCTGGCTGCCGGCGCCAAACTCAACTCTCTCGACGTCAAAGAGCAGGTCATCAATCACTCCATTCCCTTTGCCCTCTCTACCTGAGAAGGTGACGGCGCTGCACATGGCCGCTTCGAGAGGCCTCACTGCCATGGCTCACATGCTCCTGGCTGCCGGCGCCAAACTCAACTCTCTCGACGTCAAAGAGCAGGTCATCAATCACTCCATTCCCTTTGCCCTCTCTACCTGAGAAGGTGACGGCGCTGCACATGGCCGCTTCGAGAGGCCTCACTGCCATGGCTCACATGCTCCTGGCTGCCGGCGCCAAACTCAACTCTCTCGACGTCAAAGAGCAGGTCATCAATCACTCCATTCCCTTTGCCCTCTCTACCTGAGAAGGTGACGGCGCTGCACATGGCCGCTTCGAGAGGCCTCACTGCCATGGCTCACATGCTCCTGGCTGCCGGCGCCAAACTCAACTCTCTCGACGTCAAAGAGCAGGTCATCAATCACTCCATTCCCTTTGCCCTCTCTACCTGAGAAGGTGACGGCGCTGCACATGGCCGCTTCGAGAGGCCTCACTGCCATGGCTCACATGCTCCTGGCTGCCGGCGCCAAACTCAACTCTCTCGACGTCAAAGAGCAGGTCATCAATCACTCCATTCCCTTTGCCCTCTCTACCTGAGAAGGTGACGGCGCTGCACATGGCCGCTTCGAGAGGCCTCACTGCCATGGCTCACATGCTCCTGGCTGCCGGCGCCAAACTCAACTCTCTCGACGTCAAAGAGCAGGTCATCAATCACTCCATTCCCTTTGCCCTCTCTACCTGAGAAGGTGACGGCGCTGCACATGGCCGCTTCGAGAGGCCTCACTGCCATGGCTCACATGCTCCTGGCTGCCGGCGCCAAACTCAACTCTCTCGACGTCAAAGAGCAGGTCATCAATCACTCCATTCCCTTTGCCCTCTCTACCTGAGAAGGTGACGGCGCTGCACATGGCCGCTTCGAGAGGCCTCACTGCCATGGCTCACATGCTCCTGGCTGCCGGCGCCAAACTCAACTCTCTCGACGTCAAAGAGCAGGTCATCAATCACTCCATTCCCTTTGCCCTCTCTACCTGAGAAGGTGACGGCGCTGCACATGGCCGCTTCGAGAGGCCTCACTGCCATGGCTCACATGCTCCTGGCTGCCGGCGCCAAACTCAACTCTCTCGACGTCAAAGAGCAGGTCATCAATCACTCCATTCCCTTTGCCCTCTCTACCTGAGAAGGTGACGGCGCTGCACATGGCCGCTTCGAGAGGCCTCACTGCCATGGCTCACATGCTCCTGGCTGCCGGCGCCAAACTCAACTCTCTCGACGTCAAAGAGCAGGTCATCAATCACTCCATTCCCTTTGCCCTCTCTACCTGAGAAGGTGACGGCGCTGCACATGGCCGCTTCGAGAGGCCTCACTGCCATGGCTCACATGCTCCTGGCTGCCGGCGCCAAACTCAACTCTCTCGACGTCAAAGAGCAGGTCATCAATCACTCCATTCCCTTTGCCCTCTCTACCTGAGAAGGTGACGGCGCTGCACATGGCCGCTTCGAGAGGCCTCACTGCCATGGCTCACATGCTCCTGGCTGCCGGCGCCAAACTCAACTCTCTCGACGTCAAAGAGCAGGTCATCAATCACTCCATTCCCTTTGCCCTCTCTACCTGAGAAGGTGACGGCGCTGCACATGGCCGCTTCGAGAGGCCTCACTGCCATGGCTCACATGCTCCTGGCTGCCGGCGCCAAACTCAACTCTCTCGACGTCAAAGAGCAGGTCATCAATCACTCCATTCCCTTTGCCCTCTCTACCTGAGAAGGTGACGGCGCTGCACATGGCCGCTTCGAGAGGCCTCACTGCCATGGCTCACATGCTCCTGGCTGCCGGCGCCAAACTCAACTCTCTCGACGTCAAAGAGCAGGTCATCAATCACTCCATTCCCTTTGCCCTCTCTACCTGAGAAGGTGACGGCGCTGCACATGGCCGCTTCGAGAGGCCTCACTGCCATGGCTCACATGCTCCTGGCTGCCGGCGCCAAACTCAACTCTCTCGACGTCAAAGAGCAGGTCATCAATCACTCCATTCCCTTTGCCCTCTCTACCTGAGAAGGTGACGGCGCTGCACATGGCCGCTTCGAGAGGCCTCACTGCCATGGCTCACATGCTCCTGGCTGCCGGCGCCAAACTCAACTCTCTCGACGTCAAAGAGCAGGTCATCAATCACTCCATTCCCTTTGCCCTCTCTACCTGAGAAGGTGACGGCGCTGCACATGGCCGCTTCGAGAGGCCTCACTGCCATGGCTCACATGCTCCTGGCTGCCGGCGCCAAACTCAACTCTCTCGACGTCAAAGAGCAGGTCATCAATCACTCCATTCCCTTTGCCCTCTCTACCTGAGAAGGTGACGGCGCTGCACATGGCCGCTTCGAGAGGCCTCACTGCCATGGCTCACATGCTCCTGGCTGCCGGCGCCAAACTCAACTCTCTCGACGTCAAAGAGCAGGTCATCAATCACTCCATTCCCTTTGCCCTCTCTACCTGAGAAGGTGACGGCGCTGCACATGGCCGCTTCGAGAGGCCTCACTGCCATGGCTCACATGCTCCTGGCTGCCGGCGCCAAACTCAACTCTCTCGACGTCAAAGAGCAGGTCATCAATCACTCCATTCCCTTTGCCCTCTCTACCTGAGAAGGTGACGGCGCTGCACATGGCCGCTTCGAGAGGCCTCACTGCCATGGCTCACATGCTCCTGGCTGCCGGCGCCAAACTCAACTCTCTCGACGTCAAAGAGCAGGTCATCAATCACTCCATTCCCTTTGCCCTCTCTACCTGAGAAGGTGACGGCGCTGCACATGGCCGCTTCGAGAGGCCTCACTGCCATGGCTCACATGCTCCTGGCTGCCGGCGCCAAACTCAACTCTCTCGACGTCAAAGAGCAGGTCATCAATCACTCCATTCCCTTTGCCCTCTCTACCTGAGAAGGTGACGGCGCTGCACATGGCCGCTTCGAGAGGCCTCACTGCCATGGCTCACATGCTCCTGGCTGCCGGCGCCAAACTCAACTCTCTCGACGTCAAAGAGCAGGTCATCAATCACTCCATTCCCTTTGCCCTCTCTACCTGAAACCCCACACCAACCCGCCATGGCTCACATGCTCCTGGCTGCCGGCGCCAAACTCAACTCTCTCGACGTCAAAGAGCAGGTCATCAATCACTCCATTCCCTTTGCCCTCTCTACCTGAGAAGGTGACGGCGCTGCACATGGCCGCTTCGAGAGGCCTCACTGCCATGGCTCACATGCTCCTGGCTGCCGGCGCCAAACTCAACTCTCTCGACGTCAAAGAGCAGGTCATCAATCACTCCATTCCCTTTGCCCTCTCTACCTGAGAAGGTGACGGCGCTGCACATGGCCGCTTCGAGAGGCCTCACTGCCATGGCTCACATGCTCCTGGCTGCCGGCGCCAAACTCAACTCTCTCGACGTCAAAGAGCAGGTCATCAATCACTCCATTCCCTTTGCCCTCTCTACCTGAGAAGGTGACGGCGCTGCACATGGCCGCTTTGAGAGGCCTCACTGCCATGGCTCACATGCTCCTGGCTGCCGGCGCCAAACTCAACTCTCTCGACGTCAAGAGCAGGTCATCAATCACTCCATTCCCTTTGCCCTCTCTACCTGAGAAGGTGACGGCGCTGCACATGGCCGCTTCGAGAGGCCTCACTGCCATGGCTCACATGCTCCTGGCTGCCGGCGCCAAACTCAACTCTCTCGACGTCAAAGAGCAGGTCATCAATCACTCCATTCCCTTTGCCCTCTCTACCTGAGAAGGTGACGGCGCTGCACATGGCCGCTTCGAGAGGCCTCACTGCCATGGCTCACATGCTCCTGGCTGCCGGCGCCAAACTCAACTCTCTCGACGTCAAAGAGCAGGTCATCAATCACTCCATTCCCTTTGCCCTCTCTACCTGAGAAGGTGACGGCGCTGCACATGGCCGCTTCGAGAGGCCTCACTGCCATGGCTCACATGCTCCTGGCTGCCGGCGCCAAACTCAACTCTCTCGACGTCAAAGAGCAGGTCATCAATCACTCCATTCCCTTTGCCCTCTCTACCTGAGAAGGTGACGGCGCTGCACATGGCCGCTTCGAGAGGCCTCACTGCCATGGCTCACATGCTCCTGGCTGCCGGCGCCAAACTCAACTCTCTCGACGTCAAAGAGCAGGTCATCAATCACTCCATTCCCTTTGCCCTCTCTACCTGAGAAGGTGACGGCGCTGCACATGGCCGCTTCGAGAGGCCTCACTGCCATGGCTCACATGCTCCTGGCTGCCGGCGCCAAACTCAACTCTCTCGACGTCAAAGAGCAGGTCATCAATCACTCCATTCCCTTTGCCCTCTCTACTTGAGAAGGTGACGGCGCTGCACATGGCCGCTTCGAGAGGCTTCACTGCCATGGCTCACATGCTCCTGGCTGCCGGCGCCAAACTCAACTCTCTCGACGTCAAAGAGCAGGTCATCAATCACTCCATTCCCTTTGCCCTCTCTACCTGAGAAGGTGACGGCGCTGCACATGGCCGCTTCGAGAGGCCTCACTGCCATGGCTCACATGCTCCTGGCTGCCGGCGCCAAACTCAACTCTCTCGACGTCAAAGAGCAGGTCATCAATCACTCCATTCCCTTTGCCCTCTCTACCTGAGAAGGTGACGGCGCTGCACATGGCCGCTTCGAGAGGCCTCACTGCCATGGCTCACATGCTCCTGGCTGCCGGCGCCAAACTCAACTCTCTCGACGTCAAAGAGCAGGTCATCAATCACTCCATTCCCTTTGCCCTCTCTACCTGAGAAGGTGACGGCGCTGCACATGGCCGCTTCGAGAGGCCTCACTGCCATGGCTCACATGCTCCTGGCTGCCGGCGCCAAACTCAACTCTCTCGACGTCAAAGAGCAGGTCATCAATCACTCCATTCCCTTTGCCCTCTCTACCTGAGAAGGTGACGGCGCTGCACATGGCCGCTTCGAGAGGCCTCACTGCCATGGCTCACATGCTCCTGGCTGCCGGCGCCAAACTCAACTCTCTCGACGTCAAAGAGCAGGTCATCAATCACTCCATTCCCTTTGCCCTCTCTACCTGAGAAGGTGACGGCGCTGCACATGGCCGCTTCGAGAGGCCTCACTGCCATGGCTCACATGCTCCTGGCTGCCGGCGCCAAACTCAACTCTCTCGACGTCAAAGAGCAGGTCATCAATCACTCCATTCCCTTTGCCCTCTCTACCTGAGAAGGTGACGGCGCTGCACATGGCCGCTTCGAGAGGCCTCACTGCCATGGCTCACATGCTCCTGGCTGCCGGCGCCAAACTCAACTCTCTCGACGTCAAAGAGCAGGTCATCAATCACTCCACTCCTTTGCCCTCTCTACCTGAGAAGGTGACGGCGCTGCACATGGCCGCTTCGAGAGGCCTCACTGCCATGGCTCACATGCTCCTGGCTGCCGGCGCCAAACTCAACTCTCTCGACGTCAAAGAGCAGGTCATCAATCACTCCACTCCTTTGCCCTAGAACCGGCCACTATAGACTTATGGAGCTGGAAAAAATGAGGAAATGGCGGACCTAGCTTAAAGTGGACGTGAATGGTGTTGCATTGCAGACACCCCTCTACCTGGCTTGCGCAAGAGGCCACGCGGATGCAGCTGAAGCACTGCTCAAGGGAGGAGCCAATCCTAATGTCACGCAAGTCAACGGTCATCCGCATGCCTCACCTCACTTCAGTCCAAATTCTGATGCTGCAGGCTACACGCCACTGAGTGAGGCAGTGAACCAAGGCTCCATAAAGTTGAGTCTGCTCCTCCTCGATTTCGGTGCCAGAATAGCCGACCAGCCACAGCTCATTCATCAGGGTCACCATCACTACCTCTCAACCGACCCCTCCGACTGAGGCTCCCGCATTTGCAGCCATCCTGCAGAGACACGAGGGCCTTGCTCTGGCCCTGATATCGGCAGCCCCGACCTGGCTCCTGTCCGTGGCCAGTCCCGACGGCTGGCTCCCCATCCACCTGGCCGCTCGCCTTGCATCACCCACTCTCCTTCAAGCCATTCTCCACAAGGGTTCACATCTGCATCGGCTCACTCAGACCGCCATCCTGGAGGAGCTGGATTGTGGCAGGCGGGGGTGCGGAGGCGTTGGGCGTCGGGGAGGCGGCTGTGCCACCGCTGCTGTGCCTGGTCAAGGCTGCCTGGGAGCAGCCGCTAAGCGCTGCCTACACCAACGCCTTTCGTCAATGCCTTCAAGCTCTTGTTTCTTTTTTTCCCTAGATTCATCTTTCTTCTTTATAATTATGCGTATCTCTGGAGGAGGTAGGCAAAGGCAAAATTTCAAAATATGTCGCCACGCCCGAGATAAAAACATTTTTAAAAACAGTTTTTTTCTCAAAAAAAGATTTCCTATGCTATGGGTGGAGTCAGATATATAGGGTTGACCTTTAGAAAAGCGCGGGTTGCGATATGGACGCGTTGGGCGAGGCTGGCTCTGGGCTGGGTGAGCACACGGCGCTGAGTCTGGCCTTTGCCCTGCACAAGAACTGGGTGGGTGTGGAGTTGCTGCGTGTGGGCAGCGACCCCGCTGACCCCCGCCACGAACGCCTCCTCGCTGCTCTCAGCTCCCTCTTCGCTGTTGCCGGGCCCGCTCCTGTCCAACTCCTCCTACAGGCCGGCCTTCCCATACCCTACAACTACCTTCATCGGTCTACCTCCCTTTCACACCCTATTCCCCCAACCCCCATAGCCATCCCTCATCTAGACTGCACGAGTTGCCTTGGACGACCAAGGGGTTGAGGGGATAGAAGCTTCCGTTCACCTTTTCACGCAGCTGTTCGAGTGTGAAAAGCTGCAGACTGTCGCCGGCAGAGCGGGGTGCAGGCGATGAGTCAGAGGAGGTGCTAGGTCGTTTTCTGGCGCTGCTGACGAGCCTAAGACCACCGCTGCCACTGTCTTGTCTCTGTCGCCTGGCCATTCGAAGGCACTTTATTCAGGTACTTCTCACATTCCTCTTCTCACATCCTTACGCTTGCTCTGCAGGCTGGGCAGAAGGCCTCTGCTCTGGAAGCACTGCCACTGCCGCCGCACCTCAAGCAGTTCCTCGCCTTTGCCTGAGTCGCTTTACAGAGTATTTGCTTGTCAATGTGCAAATGCTCAGCTCTTGCCGAATTCTATTGTCAACTTCCTGAACTAGTCCCAGCTGGCCTGTACTAGCGGTGTAGCTTTTGTGATATCAGAGCAGACAAATGTGATTGCACCCTAAATTACGCGAAACTGAACCGCATGCTTAGTATTCCGAATACTGCCGCTGTTTAGCACGCTTTATGGCTTTGTTTAATATTTTAGATATTCTTTGTCCTTTTTAAACTCATTTTTATTATCAGGAGTGCTAGTTATGACGTTTGTGCCAGATATCATCAGGGAACGTGTCTCAGCCAGTGGTGATGGATATTTAATTTGCCTCCTCCCTCCTCTTTCGTCCTCTTTATGCTAATGCTCTCGTCAAAGCTTGTTAAAGCTGAAAGTAAAGGCTTCTCTGCAACACCTCCAATTTACCTACTTCCTACAAAGTAGAGGCTAACACGCCATCCCTATGCATGACCTTTCGCTTATTTCTGCAGGCAAAGGAGGGCAGGTTTGTAGGGATTTTAGCGAACGCTAGTTAGGAAGAAAACTTGGATCAGCGCAATGTCTCGCCTACAGAGTCTTCTCCTCTTCACTGCCTTCGTAGCCGTCAGCGGAGCTGTCAAGAAGTGAGCTGAAGCTTAAGTCTGTTTCCGAATGGAGGCAAGAAAGACATCTGCAGCTGCTACACCTGCAACTCCGCCGAAGACCCCGCTTGCGATGCGGAGTACGATGCCGAGGCCTTCGCCAAGTTCGAGAGCGACTGCACCCAGCAGGAGTTTGCGCCCAAAACCCCCGGCACTTGGGTCGTCAAGGGCTGTCGCAAGATTCTCCAGGAGGTTCCCTCATCCTCATCCTGCATATGGCACGCAATCTGCCTGTTCTAGGTGAAAGGGGTGTACCGCACCATCCGACAGTGTGCCTACGGCGGCGAGGATGTGGACGGACACAAGCGGACCGGCAATGAAGGCGTCCGCAATTGGTATGTGAGTGTTAGAGAGGGTGGAGGGTAAGAAGGTAGATGTGTTGAGGTACTACCAGTGCTCTGACGGGGAGCTGTGCAACTCAGGGGAGCAGGTGTACGCGGGCTTCCTGGCCGTCGCCGTCTCCCTCGCCCTCACTGCCCTCATCCACTAGGTCGCGGAAAGCAGTCCAATTCTATTTTTGATGAGATGCTGTGAGAGTTAATCAGCCTAGCACTAGCCTGCCCGCGCACTCTGGGACTCCTCTGGCCTGCTATGACAATCCCTTGCATCCCTTTTGCTCACTGCTTCCGGTCTGATTCAAAATATTGGCTGCTTAGGCACCAGGATTCATTTTATGCTGAAATATCAAAAATAGCTTTTCCTAATCATAACCGTTTTTTTCGTCCATATAAGTGTTTAGCAGATAGGTTGCCGGATGAGTATAGATGAGCTAGCCTATTTGAAAGGAAAGAATACATATTTTGTTCTGCATTCATATGATTTTCTTTGTCGTACATTGTTGCAGTTCTTGAATTCGCATAGCCTAGATACGCTGCTCTACATTCCATTCCATTAAATGCACAAATGCACTTACTCATGGAGAAAATGATAGATTTTCTACCAGCAATATTTACACACACAAAGAAAGAAAAAATAATGATAGTATATTTATTGGGGGAAAAAAGTAACACAATAAATGATACTAAAAGTAACCTAAAATTTAAAAACAAAATTTTCGCTAATTTTTTAATAAGTGGGCCCAGCGAGAAAGGCCAAAAAAACCAGTGCGCTTAGCTACTAAGACTTTTAAGGTAAAAATGAATCGTATAATTGCTTTTTGTTCGAAATGATTGATGATGATTCTGTTTTAGACTCTTTCAACCAGAAAAAGATAAGCGCTTTCGTAAGAAACTGCACTCTTTTCCTTCTGGTTCTCCTTTTTAGTGACTCTCATTTATTTCCCTTTTATCCAGCCTGAAATTGCGAGCCCATTGGAATTGAATCTTGCCCTTTCATTAAGCGCAAAATATAATGAAGTTTTGAAATGACCCAAGGGAAAAATAAGGCCTATTTTAATGACATTTCAGCCGATGGCATTCTCCTGACCAGTTAGCCGACAACAGCCTCCAGCCCATTTTTGAGCCCCGCCTATAGTTGGTTAATTAATTTGCTACAGCCACCTGACGACATCTGCCCATCAGTCTTCCTTCCGAGGGCTGACCGAGGAGGCAGGCAGACAGCAGAAGGCCTGAAGTAGGAAAGCGGAAAGAATGCTCTCGCTGCCTCTTCTCTTCCTAGCCTCTGCTGCTCTGCTCCTGGGGACTGAGACGCAGGCTTCCGGCTGGTTTCGCAACTACCCACCCATAGGCCTCAGCCTGGAGAAGCTGGTTCATTTCTTTCCTGCTCTCACTTCTGCTATGAAAGAATGATTTGGCAGAGGCAGTGGAGCTGGGCGCCGAGCTCCCGGTCTGCTCGAGCCCAGGTGGAGAAACGGATGGGCTTCCAGTGGCCGGCTCCCCCGCCTGGCCTCCAACAGGACCTCGACCTCCGTCTCCCTGTCGACTACCGATGATTCCCAATTACCCTCCCAATGCTGTCCCCCCAATGCTGCTGCCCTTCCGAAGAGGTCCCCAAAAATACCCTCTCACAAAGGCTGCCTCATCACACCACACCTCATCTCACTTACATATTGATCCAAGTCTTCTTCTTTTTCACCAGAACATTTCGCCCACAGGACGGAAGGCAGGCATGAAAGAGTGCTGCAGTGCGACGAAGACTGAAGCTAACAACCTGCCATAAAGAGGCCACTGAACCCAAAGCTGCTATCGATTTCTACCGCCTGATCAGAGTCACTTCATGCATATCACGCGCATGATATTTTCCAATAAAGGCCAGCCTCTGCCATCTTTAATAAGCCCCCATCTGCGTCAAGTGATGGGTTGGGCCAGGCTCCTTGCGTGAGCCTAAGTCCGAAGGAGCCACACCCTCTCTTTCACCTTCAGACGCTCCGCGAACGCTTAGCTCTCTTCCTTCCTCCCTCCCTCCATCCGATCTCAGATCGCCCGGGCAAGATGAATCTGGCAACGCTGGGCCTCCTCCTCCTCGCCTCCGGCACCGTGGCCGGCTGGTTCCGCTCCTCTCCGCGCCTGAACCTGGAGAATCTCGTCCATCTCTTTCCTCCTCTCCTTCACCTGTACGAGTAAGGCGGCTACTAGGAGAAGGACGACGAGATGCTGGAGCTGGAGCGTCTCTGGCAGGCCTCCGCCGGATGCCAGCACCGCCGCTTCTGGCACAAGGGCCAGCCCAACCTCAACGGGTTTCCCTTTCCTCCCCCAACCTTCCTCTCCCACACTTACACCCAAAGGAAGCGGCGATTGTAGGATGGGTCGTGAGCGGCGCGGTCCGATCTGGCCCGGCCTCCCCATGCACTACTTCCACCAGGCTCAGTTCCCCCAGCGCGACATTCGCGAGGCTGCCATGAAGGCCATGAAGCAGCACAGCTACCACTAAAGCCCTCCAACCTCATCCTAACTCACCCTAACCCCACCCTAACTCACCCACCTCACTAGTCATTGCGCTTCACATTTCCTCTACACCTACTGACCACTTTGTTCGCCTACTAGGAACCCTTCACTTTCCATGCGCATCATTTGAAGAAAACCTGCAATAAACCACCAATACATTGCACCATAGAAATGTTGAAGAAGAAATTAGGCAATATTTTATTCTGCATATTAAGGGCATTGAAAATAGCTACCTTTTCAATCCTTAATTTTTTTTGATAATTCATTTTTAGTTGTGAGAGAAAAAGATTATGAAGACCTTGGTACGATTGCCTTGAAAATAATTTCAATTGCTTTGTGAAATCGATTTAATTTTATTCTAAGTGTCATTATGGATTACAACAACATATTTCTAAACAGTATTTTTACTCATTTTAATCACCTCAAAATATAACGGATATAGACAT